>VIAB01016226.1:33741-48597 GCA_009801035.1 Oophaga pumilio
TCTGCAAAAACCCTAGTCCATGCCCTCATCATCTCCCATCTTGATTACTGCAACCTCCTGTTATGTGGCCTCCCCTCTAACACTCTCGTACCCCTCCAGTCTATTCTAAACTCTGCTGCCCGACTAATCCACCTGTCCCCCCGCTATTTCCGGCTCCCCATTACCCAAAGACTCCAGTTCAAAATCCTAACCATGACATAAAGCCATTCACAACCTGCGTCCTCCGCACATCTGTGACCTCGTCTCCCGGTACTTACTTGCACGCAACCTTCGATCCTTACAAGATCTTCTTCTCTACTCACCTCTTATCTCCTCTTCACACAATTGCATACAAGATTTCTCCCGCGCATCCCCCACACTCGAACTCTCTACCACAACATATCAGACTCTCGCCTTCGAAACCTTCAAAAGGAACCTGAAGACCTACCTCTTCTGACAAGCCTACAACCTGCAGTAACCACCAATCCACCAAACCGATGCACAACCAACTCTACCCTCGCCTACTGTATTCTCACCCATCCCTTGTAGATTGTGAGCCCTCGCAGGCAGAGTCCTCTCTCCTCCTGTACCAGTCATGACTTGTATTGTTTAAGATTACTGTACTTGTATTTATTATGTATACCCCTCCTCACATGTAAAGCGCCATGGAATAAATGGTGCTATAATTATATGTACATTCATATAATAAGGCACAGTAGCCAAACATCCAAAAGGCTATCAGATAAATTGTTGAAACTTCTGTAAAGTGCAAGATATGATAAGGCACAGTGGCCCAACCTCCAATAGGCTATAATAAGCTCTTATTAAATGCAAAAAATAAAAAATCAAATGTGCATATATAGTATAATAAGGCACAGTGGCCAAGCCTCCAGTAGGCTATCAGATGAGTGCTAAAATTCCTAAAAGTGCAAAAAAGGCAAATCAAACGCGCATGTGCAAATAGCAATGAATAGATAAAGTGTCTATGGTACAATAGGTTGAATAGAGCATATTACCTAGCAATACAGCGCTGAGTCCGACGCGCGTTTCGCATTTAGCTTCCTCCTACTGTTTGGCTAACTGGTGGACATTTACGTAGCAGGGTATTAATAGCACATTTATTGAATATAGGTATTGTGCTTTATTGTATGTATATTGCTTGCATATACCCTCCAATGACTGTCTGGCTTCATTCATTCTCTTTTGGATAGTTGCATAGCTACATACTTACACTATATGAATGTGATTGTTTGGTTCTACTCTGTATACATCAGATCTTCAGAATGCATTGCATACTACCTAATAGGTTTTGAATAAATGCCTATATAATGACACTGATCCCTCAGGCGCTAGCATGTTTTTTCCTTGCAAACAGTTTATTTTGTAACTTGCATCTCTCGTGAAAAATTATTTTATGTAAGGTTTTTATCTTTTTTTGATTAATAAATTATATTTATTTTACATGGCATATGCTTCCCTATTCTTTATAGGATATTGTTTATTAATGGAAGTGCCTTTAATCTAGCCCTGTAAATAGGTGTATACAATATATTTTGTAAAGTGACAAAGTTACTGTAACAATGACAGCAGATATGTTTAAAAGACAGCTCATAAAGCTTGTTGTGAAAGACGGTGTACCATTATTACTCGCACCACCAGCTTTTAATGGAGAAATGGCCTGCAAACTTGGTGTTTCTCTGGAAAGAGAAATTAGAAAATTAGTGATTGAAGAAGCCCTTAACCAAAAGGAGGATCTTAAAAAGACTCAAGAGACGCTTTATATTTCTTAAAATGGATGCTTGCACACGTCACAGAGAGAACTATTTTGCTATCAACGTTCGATTTCTTTGTGACAACAAGAAAATTGTAAACAAGACACTGGCAGTAAAAAGATACTAAAGCTCATCACACCAGCCAGTTTCTCCAGGCCTTAGTGGAAAAAGTTCTGCAAGATTATGAACTCCAAGACAGAACAGGTTCTTGCTTTTGTAACTGAAAATTCTTCAAACATAAGTAAAAGTAAACTAATGAATTAAAATTATGAAGGTGAACAGCAGCTAGAAGAAAACTTCAGATTCAGTACATTTGAGATGGAAGGTCACAATCCTGTATCTGAGGAACAATCAGATATTACTACAGAAGAACAGCAAAATGATACTTTACAGTTAGAGGATATTGTTGAAGCTGCTTCAAAGCTTTCTCATATTCATCACATGCGCTGTGTTGTGCACACGCTGCAGATGGCAGTAAGAGACAGTCTGCAAGAGGGACATGCTGGAACTCTGATTAGCAAAGTGAGGAAATTGTTCATTGCCGACAGAAGCCGTAAAATTGATTCAATCTTGAAGAGACATGCTGGAAAAGGGGAAATTGTGGATCAAGCCACTCGGTGGGGCAGCACCTATTTAATGATTGAACGATTGCTTGAGCTGAAACGCTTTCTTAAACAGACATGGATAACCCTCAGGTGACACTAAATGAAGGTCAATGGGCACAGGTGGCTGAATTGAAGGAATTGCTTCATTACCCATTTAGAGGGACTAAAAAATTAGAAGCTGAAGACTTAACTCCTAGCGTTTTCATAAAGGAGTAGAAGAACATGCTGTTTTGCTTGTCCCCAAAAAAAGAGGTTTAATCGCAGATGGCATTGCTGCTTCAATGAAACAGAGAGAGACACTTATTAGAAAATAAAATTCTTCTGGGAGCTGTTTATGCGGACCAGAGTCATCGTATATTTCAGGATGATCAACAGATTACTAAAGGAAAAGAAGCTCTGATTGAGGTAGCAGTTAGGATGAGTGGGCTACAGGACTGCGAAGAGCAAGAGGACTTGGGTCTTGCCAGTGTGATACTTCACACTAGACCTTGGAAATCAAGGTCCCAGAGTCTGGACAAAGAATGGAGAGACAGACAATCCAAGCTGCTTAAGGTCTAGTGTGAAGTTTCCACAATCAGTGATGGTTTGGGGAGCCATGTCATCTGCTGGTATAGGTACACTGTGTTTCATCAAGACCAAAGTCAGCACAGCCGTCTACCAGGAAATTTTTAGAGCACTTCATGCTTCCCTCTGCCGACAAGCTTTTTGGAGATGGAAATTTCATTCTCCAGCAGGACTTGGCACCTGTCCACACTGCCAAAAGTACCAATACCTGGTTTACAACTGTGCTTGATTGGCCAGAAAACTCACCTGACCTTAACCCCATAGAGAATCTATGGCATATTGTAAAGAAGATGAGAGACACCAGATCCAACAATACAGACGAGCTGAATGTTCTATCAAAGCAACCTGGGCTTCCATAACACCTCAGCAGTGCCACAGGCTGATAGCCTCCATGCCACATTGATGCAGTAATTGATGCAAAAGGAGCCCTGACCAAGTATTGCGTGCATTTACTGAACATACATTTCAGTAGACCAACATTTCGGATGTTAAAACCATTTTTCAAACTGGTGTTATAAAGTAGTCTAATTTACTAAGATAATGACTTTTGGGTTTTCATTGGCTGTAAGCCATAATCATCAACATTAACAGAAATAAACACTTGAAATACATCACTGTTTGTAATGACTATATAATATGAGTATCACTTTTTGTATTGAAGAACTGAAATTAACTTTTTGATGATATTCTACTTTTATGAGATGCACCTGTATTTTGCCCTCATATCCTATAATATATCCATTTAATCAGAATGAAACGTGCGTTGGGGCGGCAGGAGCACCCTCTCCATATCCTGTCCTCCTATGCAAGTCATACAAATGTGAGTTGTATTGCACTATATATGCACGCTAAGTAGCACCATTTTATATTATAAAAGGCTTTTTCATTCTGATTAAATAGACATATTATAGGATATGAGGGCAAAATATGTATTGAGGACTCCTTAGACTATCACATGAAATTGCAGCCTCTGATATGGTATTTGTATGGTCCACAGAATTTGTTTCTATTTTAATAGTATTTATTAAATAAAGATTAATACTGATTTTATATGGTACTTAAAACTCCTTTTTTCATTTTTTGAGTTGATAACATAGATTGACTATATTTCAGAAAAAAATTTCACTTGCTCTCAATGAAGTAGAAGAGTTCAACCGTTCATCAAAACTGACTGTGCACGAGGCAATTCCTTTACACCCTGAAATTGTTAGAGATGTTACCCATGTAGTTACTTCTTTGTCACCAACCCAAGTTAGTGTAGAGAAGTTGTTCTCTAGCCTGAAAATAATTAGATTAGGTTTGAAGTCATCTATGAAGGAGGATCTGATGGAAGAGATACTATTTTTCAGAACAAACTGATAGACTTCACAAATGTTATTCAGAAAGTTGTTGATGAAAACTGTACTTTTTTCACTTGCTGTATAGTGTATTGTATATTTACAATTTATTAATTTTTTTTGCTCTAAAGTTGTATTCCAATAAATATATTTTATGTTCTATCTAAACAGCTTGATTATTCTATTATAATGGTGATTAAAAGCCTGATGTTACTATTTTACTACAGTAAATGTATCACTTAGACATGAGCCACGGAGTCAGGAGTCAGAGAAATTAAGGAATCGGAAGTTAGGTTACTGACTCCACAGCCCTGCAGAGAAGTAAACTGTCTGAAAACTTGTTTCACATGTATTGTGCACAATAAATGGACATTTTATGACACTTTAGATTTTCATCCCTGTGATACAAAATTTTGATTTTCAGACAGAGCTACAAAATGAAGCAAAGATCCCATGCGATCTACAATTTGCAACCTTTATGCAGCATGTATCATACATTACAGTAGACACTGTGCCATAAAATACTTTCCCATTTAAAAGGAAGCAGATTATGCCCAGAAACGCTATTTACCTGCAGATATAGGGTAAATTTGCAGGTAGATAGCATAAAAACCATCACCTTAGGCTACTTTACTGAAAGCTCGGGAACAGCGAGAAAATAAACTTATATCTTCCCCACAGATGCACACTGCGATGCTGGGAGAAGATGCAGTAACCTGTCACTATACTGTGAGTGACAGTGACAATCATTCCCCAGCACATTGATAGCTGTGCAGTGTGTGCAGAGCAGGCTGTCAGTCGGGGAGCGGTTACTGTGCCGCTCACAGTATAATGACAAGTGACTGTAATCGCTCTTTGCACTGCCCCTATGACAAAGCGAGAGGCTGCAGGTAGGACACAAGTTCATTTTCTCCCTGTAGCCACATTCCGAGTAACGCAGCCAAGCAAGCTTTTAATGCTATTTACATGCAGATTAACCCCATATCTCCATATAAATAGCGTTTCTGAACATGACAGGTTCCTTTAAAAACACAAAGACCAGTCGGCACAGGATATTCCAATCCATCTGTAGCTAGCAGAAGTGCATCAGAGCCTGAATAATACTGCATGGTATGCAAACGACACAGTAACCGCCTAACTGCATGTTCTTATACACTTCAAAACTGGATTGTGTATAGCAAACTAACCTCATGGCCAGACAAGTAGATATCTACATCATGCCAGGACTTGTCTGTGGAGATCTTCATATTTACAAAATACTTCAGATGTTCATGTAGGCGAACCATGAACTCTGTACCTAAAAGTATATATAGGGAGAGGCTTGTCAATAGAAGCACAGATCATCATATTGCAAGACAAGTGACAGATTCAGACAAATAGGTTTTCCTAAACAACTTACCACACTTTCTCTTTTTTTTGGGGGGTACAAAAATGTGTATGGTCAGTTTCACGTGTGAGGAGGCTTACTGCCTCGGTTTTGGTATGATTTCTGGGAAACCCGAAAGACAAGCACCTATGCAGCACAGTTGTTATGGCCAGGACTAGCAGACAATGATGGACAGTGCATTCCTGTGTGTGGCCAGGCCTCTGCTCTCGCTGAGCGCATATCTAATATATACTTACCTTGTAATGTCTTCACATCCTGTTCCGTCCAGATGTCTCCGGATCCCAGAATTCCTAGCAGCGGAAGTTCACCAACCGCCATATTGGGACACCCAAGTGATGGGTGTCTCAATATAGAAACTGCTTAAACGAGAGAACACATGACGAAAGAAGACAGCACAGTGGTGGAGAGAAGAGAGCAGACAAGGGGGAAAGCACATGTGGTACACAGGTCAAAGAAGAGATGGCATGAGAGGAGAAGTCAGTAGATGGGGAGACAGAAAGCGCACAGGGGTGAGAGAGACAGAGCACAGTGAGGAGACAGCTTAAACGGGACAGCATATGAGGGGAGAACACAGCACAGGAAGGAGAGAGACAGCAGACAAGGGGGATAGCACCTGGGATAGACCGGTCAAAGAAGAGAGCACAGACGGGAGAAGTCAGCACATGGGGAAGAAGCATCAGCGAAACGCGCGTCGGGGTCTGAGGTGTCAGCGTGCCACTTGGCACTATATTTGTACAGCTTGAGTACAGGTAATATGTGTGGGGCATGGGATATTGATGGTTTACTATTACCATATAGTGGCAATTACTAACGTGGCTATTCATACATATGTTGGAATTATATGCACTGTGCCACTTTACAAATTATAGTTAATTTAGCTACTAGTGTGCTAAATTATTTGGATTTCATTACATATTTTTGTGGTTTGGCTTAGTGATTGTATGGACATAAAAATATGGCTTTTAAGTGGTGATTGGTCACATACACAATGATATGATATAGTACTAACTAGGATGTGTTAAACATTAAGTAATACTGTGATGACCACACCATAGTTTTTTGTAATTGGGGGCACACTACAATTAAATATAATCTACAATTATTTCCTATGACCATGCAATATATATTTCTGTATATTTTTGTACTGTTTTAGCTGACCTTTTGTGTGTTTATTGGTTTGAGGCATCCTATTTGTATATGTTTATGTTCTTTTAGTATTGACAAAATAAAATAAGTTTTATAATTATATACACTTCTTGACCCCGACGTGGTTTATTTACTACAGAAGTCAGTATGTATATGTGTAAGAAGATAAGTAATATGCATCTATGTCACTGGAAAAAAACATATGTAAACGTATTCAATAATATAACATAACAGCTTGCTTTTTATTGGGAGCATGGGTTCCTAGCAGGAGAATACAGTAGGGTTTCCTGCTGAAAAGATTCCGTCGATGGTTTCCAGTTCTCAAAGGAGAACTATCTTTTTCAATTCCTTTCATAGAGCAGCTCAGACGCCTTCATTTTTGCCTCTATGTGAAATGGTGTGGCTTATGCTCCCTATGTCTGATGAATGCTCTTTCTGACCCTAATTTTTAATGGAACTCCCAGATATTGGACTTTACAGCTAGAACATGATGCAAGATAAACTACAAAAGAAGATTTGCAGTTTGGACAGCATATGAGGCATCACTAGAAAACAATTCCAAAGAGGTGGCATTGTACATTACCGTACAGCAGCTACACATCTGGCCACATTTACATGAACTCCTATATTGCAACCACCCCCTGTGTTTCTGGTTCCTGCTGCTGCTGTGCTAGTACTCTCGGCTATGGACTCTGTATAACTCTGCATACACTATTGACTGACAGCTGTCTACATTGTGCATAGGCACAAAGCACTCAATCGTAGGGGACAGTGTTAGTCAAAGCTCATAAATATAGAATGACTACAGAAACTCAGAAGAAACTGAGAAGACTAACAGAGCTGCAACAGTTATATCAAAACTAGAGAATGAAGCCCAGTGAGTGACATAGTGCAGGAAACAGGTTCTCTGCCTTTACTTTATGCTGTTCTCAGATAAAAAACCTGATGACAGAGACTCTTTAATGAGGAGAAAGAAGTACACCGCTATTGGAAGCCGCTCATCTCCCGCAAAAGAATTGTGCATGCTGTAATAGAAAATGGTTAGCGACTCCTTCTCCCCAACATCTATACAGGAGGGCCACTTCCATGTTAGATGGTTGATGGGTACAGCTGACATACATCTCATGTGTCTGCCTACCTTACCTTAACAATCTGACAAAATAAAAACAGTAGATACATACCACAAAAAATTCCAGTGAATTAACACTGCAAATTACTCAAGCAATTAATTAATCACCAAAAAGTTTACTTTGAAAAAATATCCAACTTTATTAATGTAAAATGTTAACACACATAGTATAAAAAAGATGCAAGGTAGAAAAAAGAGGGACATACGACTCTCCTACTATAACAAATGCTGCATGGCATAACATATGGTGCTCTAGTAGTCTAAATTTGTACAGCCTGCTCCAGTAATCTCAATTTATTGTCTATCTCAAGATGGAAACATTTTGGTTGAATATGCGAATAACACACACACATGCCAGATGGTATTAATCATCCCACCAATAAATCCAACCTCCCATATATGCATATGTATTGGGTCTGTATTAACAGATATCCAAATGCTCAAATCATTGGGGGAGGATTTTCCGGGAGAAAACCATTCTGAACAGTGCTGTTGTTGTCAGTCGCATAGTTAAACAACCACCCTATACATAGCTGTAATAATCAAATAATGAAATAAGCAACTTCAGCAAAGCTGTGAAACAAAAGGAGCCTGTATGATATACCTTAATGGTTCGGCAGCAGTAACGGAGTGTTATGGAGTCCTGTCCCTCTGCCCCGACGCGCACGTTTCGCCCAGCTTCCACGCCCCCCGAGGAAGCTGGGCGAAACGTGCGCGTCGGGGCAGAGGGACAGGACTCCATAACACTCCGTTACTGCTGCCGAACCATTAAGGTATATCATACAGGCTCCTTTTGTTTCACAGCTTTGCTGAAGTTGCTTATTTCATTATTTGATTATTACAGCTATGTATAGGGTGGTTGTTTAACTATGCGACTGACAACAACAGCACTGTTCAGAATGGTTTTCTCCCGGAAAATCCTCCCCCAATGATTTGAGCATTTGGATATCTGTTAATACAGACCCAATACATATGCATATATGGGAGGTTGGATTTATTGGTGGGATGATTAATACCATCTGGCATGTGTGTGTGTTATTCGCATATTCAACCAAAATGTTTCCATCTTGAGATAGACAATAAATTGAGATTACTGGAGCAGGCTGTACAAATTTAGACTACTAGAGCACCATATGTTATGCCATGCAGCATTTGTTATAGTAGGAGAGTCGTATGTCCCTCTTTTTTCTACCTTGCATCTTTTTTATACTATGTGTGTTAACATTTTACATTAATAAAGTTGGATATTTTTTCAAAGTAAACTTTTTGGTGATTAATTAATTGCTTGAGTAATTTGCAGTGTTAATTCACTGGAATTTTTTGTGGTATGTATCTTATGATTATACAAGCATAATACTAGTAGTGGCACTTTTTGTGAATATTAAAATAAAAACAGTGTGGTGTTTAATTATATTCATTGTATGCGCCATTTCTCTTCAGATCCCATATTTATCATCAGATCCTTATAAAAGCTGGACTCACCAGGAGTGATACAGTTGGAGTCAAACCTGGCTTCTGTCGGCAATACTTCACCCTTTTCTAAGGCTTTCTTTATTTTTTCTTCTGCCTCTTTTGCAGACCTAAATATATTAAAGAACAACGTTTATACAATTTATTTGTATGATTCTATGTGGTGGAACAAAAGTGTGATCGACCTGTTCAATTAAAAGTGTATTTAGGGGACAATTTATCTTTCTACTAGAAAAATATTTAGAATTGAGAGTCCTCAGTGGTTGATACCTTTTAATGGCTAACCGAAAAGATGGTAACAAATTGCAAGCTTTCGAGACTATTCAGGTCTCTTCATCAGGCAAAGACTAAAACAAAATCTGAAGAATCACATTTATACACAACACAGCACAGAAACAATGCAATAAGTAAGACAAGAGACGGTTGACGTTGAGGATCCCCATCTACCAGCCAGAGGAGAGAATCGCTACCATTTTAGAGGACTTGACACCTTACATGTATTACATAGGTAGTAATCTGATTTCAGTGAGTAAAATATGAAATAACACTTGCGCTGTAGAACAGAAAGCTCTCCATACACACAAGATAAAGCACTACTCACAAAAAGAGAGGGATCTTCGGCTTACTGGCAAAACGTCAAGATGAACCATAAATGTATTCTAACCTTTTCATGTGAACTAATCTTTTGATTGCACATGTCCAACTGTTCATTGTTTCAGTAGTTTTTGCACAACTTGCTATTCTCTAACAAGGAGCTTAATGGCAAAACTCTCAACAGTTCTTTTATCCATGAATCGGTCAATACATTTTGGATTTGTTAGAATTGGTATTAAACAGTCCTCCTCATCATGGTGGTCACATTTGGACATCATGAGACCAAGATGACACCTAACAACTGATTATCAGTACCTCGCCATTGCGAGGCTTCAAGCAGGATGTTCTCAGTTGGCCACTAAGCTTAGTGTCACAGCGTCACCAGTAGAGCTGAGCGAATTTAATTGAGTCCCTACTATCGAGCGGTCTTCAATTTCATCTCTGTAATAGTGATGCCAGAAACAATTCCTGCTGCTTGTGAATAAGGCAATCGGGCATGAAGAGATTTCACATTCTGCTAATTCTCCCACTGGTGCCAGGACATGCATTATGGATGGGATTTGTATCCGCAGATTTACAGAAGCAGTGCATGGATGTTTCCTGGCTGATCGGGAGGCAAAATGCTGCTAGAGAATATGAATATTGTCTGCAATGTGGCAGAAGAAACAACGGGGCACTGGGCTGGGGGGCTTCTCTTAGACTGATAAAGGGGATTATATATTAGAAGGAAATACCGGCAGATCACTGTAAGGTGGAAAGTAATGGACCCCGAATCCCAATCTACTGGAGATACTACAATGCAGTGACTGATATACGGAGCACTGTGCAGAAAACCAGCCCTAGTATTGCTCAGAGCACCAATCAGAAAAACCGACATTTCCATAAGGCTGCGTTCACACTGAAATCAGAGGCTGAATCAGCAGAGGAAGCAGTTAACCACCATGTAAGCGTATACAGCCAGGGCTCTGCACACACGGCCACATGACATTTCTGCAAACCCAAAGCAAAGTGAAGATTACTGCTTGTTCATGAGGACAATCCTGCTGATGAATGAAATAGCTGGCTATCAGCATGCCTCCCTGTAAGTGTCATGGGTGGGGACGTGGACTCAGACTGCGCCCTGCTAAACACAAGTATTGAAGCAGTCAGAAGTGAATGAAGTGACGTCGCCAGCTGATGTGGTGGCAGGGTGGATGATAGACGGTGGGTTTTTGGGTGCATCAGGTCAGACACTTGAGACCTCTGTACTGAACATGTTCCCAAGAGCAGATTACGGAGTCTGGGTGAGGCAGTGACATCTGTGTGTGGCTCGGCGTATGAGTTGTGTATAGGGATGAACAGACCCATGGAAGTTCGGGTTCTGGAACCTGACCAAACTTTAGTCCAAATCCATTTTAATTTGTTTAATTTTCCTTACGTTTCTAGGAGACATTGATATTTCTCTTTTCTTGACAGTATTGGTATAATCAGTGCCATGGAGTCAGAGTTGTGGAGTCAGTGTCGGTAAAAAATGGTCTGATTCAGAATATGGAATACATTGGGTACAGAAGAAGTGCAATGTATGATGTGCTGTAAAGGTTTTCGTAAGAATTTGGGAAAGCTATGAAATGTCCTATAAATGTCTCTTCTCTTCCTGATCTTAGGGTCTAGGTCAGCGGTGGCAAACTTGGGGCAAACGCGCTATCGCCTCAGCACTAGCTGTGCAGCCGCCACTCTCCTCAGCCCGTGCGCCGAGTCTAGCCAATATGGAGGGAGACACATTTGTAGAGAGCAATGGCTGATAGGGACCTTATTTTCTTAGTCTGAGAGAACTAATAAGGACGGAGATGACTACCAGATTCTCCAAATTTCTGCATGGGAAAAATAAAATTAAGTCTAGATTGAGCGGATTATACTGAAAAACAAAAAACACGTCCATCTGTGTTCATTAATCTTGAGGTTGAGAAGGCCATGGGAGCATTATACTCATCGCTACAGATTCTGCTAAAGGGATGCTAAATGGGACAAGACAAGGATGCCCCCTGTCCTCCTTAACATTTCAACTATTTTGTGAATAACACAATGGAGGACAAGTACCAGGATGGTGAGTATATACCTTTATACATGCAGTCTGGTACCTCTGCACTTGTCTGCGGCTGGACTTTGTTGCCCCCGTCTGTTTGGCTGCCCCTGCTTGCTCTAGGTATTAGGGTAGGTGCCACGGTCAGTACATGCTGTGGGTTGGACGCGGTGTACTTCCGCAGCGTCCAACCAGCAGCGGCCAGATGTTACAGCATAATGGATGGGATTTCAAGAAATCCCGTGTCTACAGATACCTGAGGCTCACCTGCGGAGACTAACATGCATCTCTCCAGACCGCAGCATGTCTATTTATTTGCGTAGACGCAAGCCTCCGCAAGATAAATGTCACCCGTACAATGTATTGGACGCGTTGAACCCGCAAGGTTCAGTGAACACATGCGGATTCACATGCATTCAATAGCCGATAGCACTTTGGACGCAGCGAACATGCACTGAGTCCAAAGCGCTGCCAATTCCTGAACATCTGCACATATTCTTAGCATTTTTTTCTAACTTAAAACCTCAGAATTCAGGTTAAATTGCCATATTTGCACTTTGTGATAAATGAGTTTTGGGCACTCGGTCTCTAAAAGGTTGGCCATCACTGATCTGTGCTGTACTTCATGTACATGTTCAGCAGGGACCAGTGCTGTGGGGTCGGAGTTGGAGGTTTGGCTTACCGACTCCATCACCCACATGCTGACCGCTTTAGGATATGTCCCCACAGGACGCATACGCTCCAGCATTACCACAGATGAAAATCTGTACCAGCAAAACCACTGTAGACTTCTCTATGGACAAGCTGCGGCTAAACTACACATTTACCCTTCTGAGTCGCAACAAATCAAATCCATAAACAATCATGCTGTTTATGTCAAATGAAAATGACAACCTCTTGAAACGCATGATGAGGATGGCAAGAAGGAAATTTCAGATTTAGACTGTAAAATTAACAAGAGGAAAATGTGCTAATTCAGTAATTTGCCAAAAATGGCTTAAAAAGGCTTATCCTGAAATAGCTCCATCGGTGTACACTGGGTTAAAATAACAATAAAAGCCGTCACTCACCCTCCCCGGGTCTAGCACTGTCTCTGTTCTGGTCTTTTTTTACTGGTTGTAGTCATGACATCATGTGTACACTGCACATCACCGCTGCAGCCAATCAATCAGCTCAGCAATGAAGGTCATCTACATCAACAGAGCTGCCGAGCTCAACGATTGGCTGCAGTGTATGTGCGTGTATTGGGTGCAGACACCACTGCAGCTAGAAGACAAAAAGACTGGAGCATTGGAGGAGTGATGGAGCTGGACCAGGGGAGGGTGAGTGAGAGCTCTTATTATTAATTCGGCGTGGGCCAATAGACTGAAGACATTGACTCTTAGAGAACCCCTTCAATAGATGCAGCGCACTCCTGGCTAAACATGCAGCGGAAAGTCAGACCTACAGCTGCTATTAGTTGGCATAGATTTGCACTACAGTTTGCACAAATTTCTGCAATAAACGCGAGTAACTTACTAGGGTCATTGTACGCACTATCCCTACAAAGTAACAGAAAAAAAAATGAAAAAAGAAAGACGTCGCACATTATTGCTTAAAATATAACCTGCGCCATGACTTGCTTCTTCCCACAATGCTTACATTTTGACCATGGTAATTATTTTTCAATTATCTGTAAAAAATAGTGTGAAGCCATAAACCCTTGACACCTGCTCAGTACGGATGATGGCAATTCTTACACTAAGCGCAGCTCTGCACTATAATCCACACTGCATGCGGATACACTGTGGCCACTGGAGCACTCACGATACGCAATCACTATACAGCAGGTGCTGTGCAAACTAGGGGGGTCATCATTATCGTCGTTACCATTATTCAAGGTCTACAAAAGGAAACCTTACATGACAAGCTACATCTATAGCCGACGACCCCGATCATGTGTCCCTAATACACGATTCCAGCAGCCAGAGCTAGGGTCTCCAACCTGGACACCAACATTGGCCCCGTTGTACCTACTCGGCATTGCCATGTTGCATCACTCAGATCGATTCATACTGACATGATAGTGACGTAGCGGAGCCTGCAGGGCTACAACTACTACAGATGGGTCTCCGAGGACGTCACGCCAACACTGCCCTCTACAAGATCTTACATAAGGGGAAGAATTCAGCAGCCATGTAGTCATCAGTGCGAGCACGGAAGAAGAAAGGTTACACAGAAGGGATCACAGAAGTGTCGAGTAGCAGAACACTGCCAGGAATACTGGATTGTTAAAAATGTAGTGGACGAAAATTAAAAATTAAGTGATAAATTACCTAAAACGTCTCCCTCGCTGCTGGTTCATTTTTGCCCTGGGAGCGACACCATCAACGGCCATAAAAAAGACTTTTCTTGGCTTGATGATACGGAACAGCACCTCTAAATAATGAAATATGTCAGCAAAAATCTTATCGTCTGTGATTCGAAAGTGCACATCGTCATCATTAGGGTGCGAGCACTGGTGGATGATTCCATTCATGTCCAAGTAAAGATTGTCAAACTCTGGGATCTACAGGAAGAAAAAGGGTTTTGTGATATTCAGCATTTTTCATTCACCAAGACAAACAGAAACACACTAGACTGCAACATAACCAAGAAAGGCAGCCAGGACCCTCACTGAGCAGCAGGTGCCTTGTCTTGTAGTCTTCATGATTTCTAAAGATTTATACTCACAAAAAACAAACACAAAATGAAGGTTGTTTAAATAAAGCAGAGATGTGTATGCACGGAAGGTACCACATTCACTCCCTAAGGGACTGCTGGAGGTAGAGCACA
>VIAB01016228.1:18150-30151 GCA_009801035.1 Oophaga pumilio
CCCAGCAGGGGGGCTGATTGTCGCTAAATGTCACACACAGCGATGTCACTGGGAAGATCGCTGTTGTGTCACAAAACTAGTGACTCAGCAGCGATCTCGCTGTGACGGGTGCTTTAGTCTGCCTCGAATGTTCATTACATACCAGTGTGATATGTAATGGCTGATCTCTGCTCTCCTGATCTCCCAGCAGAAGGGTGTGTAATTAAAGCTCTCACAGTACAGCTAAGTTTTGTCTCATTACAAACACATCTGCAGCTCTCTTCTTGTAGTGCCGTCAGCTCTGCTTTACTTCCTTGCACCCACACTGCCTGTGAGATGGAAGCTTAAGAAGTGTAAGTTGTAAACTGGCCCAGCTCTGCTGTAGAGCTGAGAGCTCTATGTGAGAAGAGCTACAACTGCAGTTGTTTGTAATGAAACAAAGCTCAGCTCTGCTGTACTATCGGTTGTAATCGCACACAGCTCTGCAGTGAGATCAGGAGAGCCTTCTTCCAGGCGTTACTTGTCTCACACTGGTAAGGACCCCTTTTATTTCAAATAAGTTTGAGGGGTAGATTCTCATTCAGGTTAGTGTCCTCTCCATAGATCTTAGTAGCTTATTTACATATTTAGAAAAATGTGAATTTCTCTGAAATAAGACATTGGATCGCAGATATTAACTTCCTGTGACCTGCATATTCCCATATAGAGGTTTAGGAGTGTTGATGTAACGGACTAAAGGTACTGTCACACTAAGCGAGATCGCTAACTAGATCGCTAAAGAGTCAGCGATTTTATGACGCAGCAGTGATCTCGTTAGCGACTTAGCTGTGTGTGACATGTAGCAGCGATGTGGCCCCTGCTGAGATGTCACTGATCGCTTATGAACGCTCTGAGCCATTTTTTGGTCGTTGGTGTCCCGCTGGTGAGCCTGAATCGCTGAGTGTGACGCCCTTTATGAACGACTTCACCAGCATCGCAGGAGGGACTAGGTTTTGCCAACGACCGCAGAGGTCGTTATACAGATCGCTGATCTCTGATGAGATCTTTGTGTTTGGAAGCTAACTAGCGACCACATAGCGATCTCGCCAGGTTCTGTCGTTGTCGTGATCGCTAGTGCGATCGCTAAGTGTGACAGTGCCTTAAGTCCCTTTAATCTAAAAAGATCTACAGGAAATCTGTCATGTGAGAGGCCACAATCTCATAAAGTCATGGGACTTGCTCTTTCAAGAATGTTCACCCACTTATATATAATATATACCTGTGTGTGTGCGCATAGTTATCATAATCTCTTAGTCTCTATTTTCTCCCAAACTCCAGTGCTTCGTCTGTCTTTCTCAGGGGAAGTATGTGTCTATTCTTGGTTAGAAATACTTGTGAATTCCTGAAGAACAAGTGCAGCATAGCTTTATTTTGCAATGTCTGTAACTTGCAAATGACAGGTTTCTCTCTTTTATTCTTTCCTTCCCTCTCCTTCCATTTGTGATTGATGCTTTTACAGATCTGTCATGCCAAGCATGTAAGGTATTCAAAGAACTTAGAAGAAATCATTAGGGGTGGTGGTTGCGCAAGTCCAGTATTTTTACGGAATACCTTATGAAGATCTGGAATTAATAATATCCTAAAATAAAGCACTCTATTTGTGTCCTTTGTCCTATAGATAATTTGCATTCTGAAGGGATTATCTTTTGGCAGTCCAACTGAATACAAAGACTGTGGAAGGCAACAAAAGTTTTATTGTGTATTGTATGCTGGGATTTTTTATGTTATGGTGTAATTGTTTTTGCTTTTGTATCTCCTGGTTATGGATTTGTGAAGTGCAAAGGCCATTACGTTTTATCTAAATTGTCCATTTATCTTTATTATGGGATGCTAATAATGTTTGAATCAGTTAGCCGAGCTTAACCCTCTGTCCTCTGACCTGGTGTCCTTCCTTCTGCACTTATCACTTTGTAGTGAAAAGCTCTATATTGTATAGCTAGACTATAGCTGATGGGATCATTGACATTTGTGTGTGTGTGTATGTATAATACACTGATCAAAAAAATAAAGGGAACACTTAAACAACAGAATATAACTCCAAGTACATCAAACTTCTGTGAAATCAAACTGTCCACTTAGGAAGCAACACTGATTGACAATCAATTTCACATGCTGTTGTGCAAATGGAATAGACAACAGATGGAAATTATTGGCAATTATCAAGACACACAATAAAGGAGTGGTTCTGCAGGTGGGGACCACAGACCACATCTCAGTACCAATGCTTTCTGGTTGAAGTTTTGGTCACTTTTGAAAGTTGGTTGTGCTTTCACACTTGTGGTAGCATGAAACGGACTCTATAACCCACACAAGTGGCTCAGGTAATGCAGCTCATCCAGGATGGCACATCAATGCAAGCTGTGGCAAGAAGGTTTGCTGTGTCTGTCAGCGTAGTGTCCAGAGGCTGGAGGCGCTACCAGGAGACGGGCCAGTACACAGGAGACGTGGAGGGGGCTGTAGGAGGGCAACAACCCAGCAGCAGGACCTCTACCTCTGCCTTTGTGCAAGGAGGAGCACTGCCAGAGCCCTGCAAAATGACCTCCAGCATTACAAATGTGCATGTCTGCACAAACCGTTAGAAACCGACTCCATGAGGATGGTGTGAGTGCCCGATGTCCACAGATGGGGTTGTGCTCACAGCCCAACACCGTGCAGGACGCTTGGCATTTGCCACAGAAAACCAGGGTTGGCAAATTCGCCACTGGTGCCCTGTGGTCTTCACAGATGAAAGCAGGTTCACACTGAGCACATGTGACAGTCTGGAGACGCCGTGGAGAGCGATCTGCTGCCTGCAACATCCTTCAGCATGACCGGTTTGGCAGTGGGTCAGTAATGGTGTGGGGTGGCATTTCTTTGGCGGACCACACAGCCCTTCATGTGCTCGCCAGAGGTAGCCTGACTGCTATTAGGTTCCGAGATGAGATCCTCAGACCCCTTGTGAGACCATATGCTGGTGCGGTTCCTCCTAATGCAGGGCAGTGCCAGACCTCATGTGGCTGGAGTGTGTCAGCAGTTCCTGCAAGATGAAGGCATTGAAGCTATGGACTGGCCCGCCTGTTCCCCAGACCTGAATCCGATTGAGCTCATCTGGAACATCATGTCTCTCTCCATCCACCAATGTCACGTTGCACCACAGACTTTCCAGGAGCTGTTTGATGCATTAAACCAGGTCTGGGAGGAGATCCCTCATGAGACCATCCGTCGCCTCATCTTGAGCATGCCCAGGCGTTGTAGGGAGGTCATACGGGCACATGGAGGCCACACACACTACTGAGCATCATTTTGACTTGTTTTAAGGACATTGAGTGTTCCCTTTATATTTTTGAGCAGTGTATATTCGCATAGAAAAATTAATATATTAATTTAAAACCAATTGGCTATGCGCGCACAGAATTTGTTAGGAGGGTTTGGGTACGAAACAGAAGAAATTCTCCAAACTTCCCCCCAAAAAAGTGTTTCTGCTTTGAAAACTCAGTGCAAGGACTCAGTGTACAGATAGCCAACGGTTGTTTTCATTAGGATAAGAAAGTAATTATGGTACCATCACACTACGCTGAATGTGCGCCGACTTTGCATGGCTTCCTCCCCCACTTGATGTCGTTATGGTAAATGTGGTGCAGCAGATGCAGGACAGAGGGAACCCGTCAGGGCAAATGTCTTGTCTGTTTTTGACTTTCCAGAATATATCGAGCAGTAACAAGTGGCAATTCTAAAATTGCTCCATTAAATGAACAGTAATACAATAAAGACGGGGTTCTTTGAGGTCAGTCGACAGTGAATGAGGTAGTTCCAATCTAGAGACTTTAAGCTCTTTTGTCTGGTAATACAACATAGCTGGCCATAGACCTGCTATAGATCAGCACTAGTGTGGAGCGAATGTGCTGGGATAAGGTGTTATCTGAGCATGCTCGTGTGCTAATAGTATTCGAGCGCGCCAAAGATCTATATTCGAGTCCCCGCGGCGGCATGGCTCATTGTTGTTTGGCAGCCACAACACTAGTCAGCTTTTTTTTTTTTTGTCCATTCACTAAAATAATTTGATGAAGGGTCAGGGGTAATACAAGCAGCCAAAAATATCAGTAAGGGCTGGCATAAAACACTTCATGTCAGCCTGTTCGTCCAAACTCACTGAATAAACTAGGCAAGGAATCTCGCAGGGGATATAGCGCCTATAAAATCATACTTTTTTTGTTCTAATTGCTGCCTATGCAGAAATTCAAGTTTTATCCATTTTGCTAATTACGGTGCTCGATGCACCATTACTTACCGCCCACTGGGTTTTCCTTACAGTGCTGTCAATCACTAGTGAGGTAGATGGGGAGATACAAAACCAGTAGGTTGATCGGTGCACTGAGCCTTTTGACCACAACAAGGGTCCACCGAACACCCTGATTAGCTCCCTCTGTTCTAATAGCATACTTGATCAATCTTCAGTTTTTTCAGAACACTAAGGAGGCCGGGGCTAGACTGTGACTGGCCGTGACACTTTTTGCACAGACAAAGGTGACACTGTGCCCCTGTGTACATTGCCGGTGAAGGGGGTCGCGTTGCGGCCAGCTGAGTACTGCGAGAAACGAATTGTAAAAATTCTAACTGGTTCCAACTTTCTACGACTGGCTTGTCTTGGTTCCCTGTGGGTGACAATGTGACCCCATTCAACTGTTATGCAGTGATCCACAATACCATCTTTAGCCACATGACTGGTATCGTGGCCAAATTTCGCAGTGTAGCTCCAGACTAAATGTTTACATTGAAAATCTCAAATCGGTATGATTTCCTGGGGCTTCCCTTTTGGGAGGCATACAGAGGGATGAACATAACCAGTGGTTTAGGGCTCCTTAATTGCCCGTGAAAAGTATAAGGTTTGCTAATGGTCTTAAGTACATGAAGATGAAAGCTTCTTTCATGTATAAGTGCACACCTGAGATTGTCAGAGCAGAACTATTCTGTAATTACAGGTTAAATGGCCTACTTAATGTATGTCTTAAGAAACATTGTCCTCCAGGTTACCTATTGCTAAAAGGAGCAGATGTGTCACTCCTGAGAAATGGGCAAATTAACTTCACCTAATAGTATAATTCTTGGCTGCCTTTGTTTTTCTCTTAATAGGACACTGTAGGACATTCTCTCTTCTGATGCCTAAAAGGTTGAATCAAACGGCACATGAGATGGCACCAGGCAGCTTGGCGGCTCAGTGGTTAGCATTGCAGCGCTGGGGTCCTGGGTTCAAATCCCTCCAAGGACAACATCTGCAAGGAGTTTGTATGTTCTCCCCGTGTCTGCGGGGGTTTCCTCCGGGTTCTCCAGTTTCCTCCCACACTCCAAAGATTTACTGATGGGGAATCTAGATTGTGAGCCCCAATGGGGCTGGAATTAATGGTGCTATAGAAGTGAGTAAAATAAACTACCATGTTGCTGCCTGGAGGGAGCACTTGCTTACAGAGGCTACTGCACACTGTTCTCTATTGTACCTGCACATCGGTCCTTGGAACGTGAACCCCTCCGTCATGACCTGACAGACACTGAGGCTGAGTCATGACCTGTGGGTTTCTGACCCGGTGCTGTTGTACAAGGCTGAGTGCTGTTTGCCCGCTTTTCATCTTGATGTTAGCAGAGATGTAGAGATAGAATGTGGCTTTCTGTGTGGTGATAGACTTTCAACAGTTGTAGTGAAGGTCATGGACACTGCACTCTGGACTGCAAATCATGGTGAGATATGACAAGGCGTGCACACAAATCACTAATTCCCCGCTAGCGCTAACTGCCAATGTTGGTTTCTTCTGTGCTTGTCTTGTTACTTACCAGACCTGATTTTCCAGCTTTTTTACAGTAGTGCCGTGTAACACAGAACTAGTTTCAGCCTTATTAGCTCTAGTCGAGAGAATACGGCTTTACTACATGTCCCTGGGAATGTACTTCAGCCATTCCAGACTTTCTGATGATCTGCTACATTGACTACAGGATAACTTAAAGGGAATCTGTCACCCTAATGTTGCCATATCAACTAAAGATATGGCTGAATAGTGCGTCCCATAACAAAGCTATCGGTAGGTATCATATATCCTGATACCCCCGTTTTCATATCTAAATACCTTAGTAAACTTCGGTTTCTGCGCTGTCAATCAGGGCCCCACAGACGGCATTCGGCTTCCCGCAATTGCGCATTTCAAATTAGGCCCCGCGCATGCGCAGTGTGAAATGACTGCTTGCCTTAGACAACTTCCGGGGCAAGGAAAGAGTAGTGCATGCGCTGTACTGATTTTATGCTTTGCCCACTGTTGGGCAAAGCACACTGCGCATGCGCGGGGCCGAATTTGAAATGCGCAATTGCGGTAAGCCGAACGCCATCTGTGGGATTCACAGACGGCGATACGCAAGTGATGCCGAGGAGCGGGGTGGGGGGGGAGAGAGAAAACGCTGCCCTCCTGACCTGACCACCCTGATTGACAGCGCAGAAACTGAAGTTTACTAAGGTATTTTGATATAAAAACGGGGTATCAGGATATGATACCTACCGATAGCTTTGTTATGGGACGCACTATTCAGCCATATCTTTAGTTGATATGGCAAAATTGGGGTGACAGATTCCCTTTAATACTGAGGTTGACATCCTTCAGGACTACAACTCTCAGCATGTCATGGCAGGGTTGCAGATTTTTCAGTCCACAACATGTCCATTTGTGTTTCGCGTTTTCTCCATTGACTTCAGGGAAATGAATCTCTGCAATCATTCCTCAGTGACGTCTACTGAGGCCGCTAACTGGCGGAGCTGCAGCAAAGGCAGAATTCACACCCAGATATCTAGTAACACACATATCATCATAATAATTATTATTATTTCTATAACGACAGCACTTTCCGCACACTTTACATCTACATACAGCTTCTGGGGCAGGCTTCGCAGCCAAACTTAGGAGTGGATTCGTACAGGATGAGATGTAGAAAGGAAGAACTTGCACCTCTGCTTCCTGCTGGAGCCATTTCTGTGTGATAACTACATGTGTTTCCTTACTTAGAGCTGGTGCAGACATACAGAACTGACAGCGGCCGTCTAGTACAGTAATCTCACACTGCTGGGTGGTGATTTAGTGAACGTTTGGTCCTGGGAAGTCAGAGGCTATTTTCTAATAGTGGTGTAGACCTGGTGCCTAGTCTGCTGCGTTGGGCCATTTTGGATGCACTCAGACTCCAGCTGATGGCCTTGCTAGATGGACGCCAGCAGCTGTGGAAAGGAATCTGTAGCAGCTGTATTCTTTGGGCGTCCAGAAGTGGTTCCCAGAGCACAAGGGCTGCCCTGCATTGTGTTTCCATGTGGTAAACGTGCTACAAGCCTTTTCTTCAGGCTCATGCAGTTTGGGATAAAGCTTTCTAGTTTCGTAATGCCTGGACTATGTAAACAGTCTGCTTTTATTAGAGCGGGCATTCCGTCTCCACTTCCAGTTGGTTGGGTATGAGGCTTATGTAACTGCAAATTAGACCACAAAAAATCCCAAATCGGAATAACAATCAAATAGAAACTCTATATAACATGTAACGCAAACCCCATAGAAGAAAAACCGGAGGTCAAGAGTTATTTTATAAAATTCTAAATTTTAATGAATAATAAGTAAAATACAAAATCTCAATGAACAGAGTATCACAAATAGCGCAGGTCAAAAGAGTAGGACAATTTTTCACCCAATATGTTAGTACACACCATACAAACTGCACATAATGTGCAGAACTAGATAGTTTTAATCCCAAAAAATTATACATAAAGCTGCACAAGTACATATAATGCAGCCCTATAACATTATCATCCATACAGAATAAATAAAGTGCTTATGTGCAAAGAGATGGCAATGATAGCAGCAACAGCATTATGAATATAAATGGTGCATAAGAAAATCGGATCAATAAAGTGCAAATTTGTGATACTCTGTTCATTGAGATTTTGTATTTTACTTATTATTCATTAAAATTTAGAATTTTATAAAATAACTCTTGACCCCCGGTTTTTCTTCTATGGGGTTTGCGTTACACATTATGTAACTGCAAACCTGCTGGGGTACGAGTTTTCTGATGCTGCTGGGAAAGCTGTGATTCGCAATCAGGTTCCCACGGTACAGAATCCTTTGTTGCATGTGAAGCAGAAGGGAGATAACATGTTCTGTAACAGTCTTATCAACACACAGATATAGACATATAGCTGTGTATTCATTCCTGTTTAAAAGCTAAAATTGGACTAGAGCAAGAACTGTGGCTAGCTGATAGAGGACTTACTACACTGTATGTCATTGGGGGCACATTAGGGAGAACTAGTGACTATTCTGATGCCATTTGTGTGCTACCTGTAATTTTCATAGACCCATAATTATAAAGTAGTCGTACTTTTCATCCGTGATGCTGGTAAATAACATAGTAACATAGTTATTAAGGTTGAAGGAAGACTTTAAGTCCATCTAGTTCAACCCATATCCTTTCCTAACCTGCCCTAACACGTTGATCCAGAGGAAGGCAAAAAAAACCCAAGTGGCAAACAGTAAGCTTCACATTGGGGAAAAAAATTCCTTCCAGACTCCACATACGAACATGTCTCCATGATATGTGGACATATGAACATCTCCATGGACTATAATGGGTACATGTTTTATCTGTGAGAATCGTGGATAGAACACCTAAGTTAAAACCGGTCGTCTGAACGAGAACTTAATATTAAAGCTTGAAGATATAGAAAGTAATAAACTGAGCTTTCCCCCAGCTCCTGTGCTTCCACTATGCCCTTACTCCAAGGTTTGGCTGCAGTGGTGGAGGGTCTTTTATAAGTAGACCGCTGTTATTTTTAACCCTTTAGATGGTGACAAATGAGTTTAGTTACTTTTTTTATTACATCATGGTTCATGTGGATGGGGAATCATGCATTGACTAGGAACTGTTCTGATTGTCAGCAAACAAGGATAAGCCATCGTGCATGACACCTACCTTGATGTTTTGCTGCTCTATGCCATCCATTTATAGAGGACCTGATGGGTCTTAGGTTATGGGGAATACAATTGTTTACTAACAGTTATGCAATATTTGAGTTCTAAGAAATGATGGAGGTGTTTTTATATCCTTGCTATAACAAGGCTGTGACTTGTTACAGTCACTACTGTGACTGTAGTGCGACATTATATGGTAGTTACAGCTAGGTGCTGATATGATGTCGCACTGGGCCTACTAATTAGAAATGGGATACTGGCAGGTTGTAGATGTGAATGGGTTTTGGTGCAGCAGCCACGGACTACCGATATGGCAGGTAGACGAATGTCCTGTGAGTGTTCTTACTCACTCTAATAAGAGTATTAGTTTATTGGCCTGTGTCTACCTGCTGGCAACCAAACAAAATGCTTGTTCATTGATCATTTACTTGTGACCAGGGACCTACTGCTGACCATAGTCAGATTCTGTGGGGAAAGAGCCCTTATTGAGTAACTTGTCATCTCTCCCCATGTAAAATCATTGTGCCCATTGGACCAGTGTGTTGTCATTCATGTCTCTAGAAATTGCTGGTATTTTTTTTTATAAAAGATGATTAGCAGTATTCTTTCTAAAGGAAGACCCATGGGGTTAATGTCTTATCACAACATATAGTTGTTTTTTTTTCCTTTTTTTAAATCGTGGGAATAGTTTTTTCGTTTTGAAGACTTCACATTCTCTGCTCAGCAGGTTGATTCCAACTGTGGCGAGCCCTTCATACATCCTCTCCTGCGGAGGTGCTACTAAACATAGGCGATCCTTCTGTGTGGACTCCACTACCTCTACTTCCTATATGTGCCATGAAAGCCAGCACTTCCCTCCTGAGGTCTCGCTGGATGAAGGAAAGGCGGATAGCTGCACAGCTTCCTGAACGTTCATTGAAGGGAAAAGCCCAAAGAATGTTTTGATGTTGAAGGCATTGTTCTGTGCTGAATCTGAGCAGTGGGACCAAGTCATCCCTCCAGGGGTAAAGAACTTCTTGTACCTTTCATCAGCAGCAGGTCACTGCATTCCAGAAAAGTCCATGTCACAACGCCATTATTTGCCATTAATTCTGCAAATTAATATGGTGTAATGGAGTGAATAACATTGGAGAGACATCTGAATGATCTCAGATTTTACATGGCAGGGGCCAAGGTGCAGGGGAATGACATGGCCCCTTCCTGTCCTCATAAAGAAGTGAAGGATTGGATGTATAGAACAGAAATTAATGTATTGTTGACACTTTCTACAGGCTGTAATTGCTCTGTGAGACATCAGCATGGTACACATGCTGTCATAGAAGCTGTGACTATTTTTTTGCATCAAGTACAAAACAGTCCTGTAATGTCTGAACATAATAGCTAAAACACTAAAATATGAATAGCCTAGTCACTTCCAGAAAATGTGCATCGGGGGGGGGGGGGGAAAGGTGTCCACCCACCTGAAGTACTTAGTCTGGGTTTTAGGCTAAGTGCACACGTTCAGGAATATTTGCGTTTTTTTCGCGGGAAAAAACACATCAAAAACGCATGTATTAAGCATCCTATCATTTAGAATGAATTCCGCAATTTCTGTGCACATGGTGCGTTTTTTTTCCGCGAAAAAAACGCATTGCGGAAAATCTAGCAACATGTCCATTAATTTTGCGGAATTCTAGCGTTTTTCCCGCTATATTATTGACCTAGAAAGTTCAGGAAAAAATTGCGGTAAAAACGCGTCAAATCCGCGCAAAAAACGCGCGTTTTTGCTGCGAAAAAAGTCCGGTTTTGCTCAGGAATATTCTGCAAACGTGTGCACTTAACCTTATAGTTTCCGATGCCATTCATCCCTGTAGCTGTGTAATCACTTTCCTGCTCCAGATCGGCTTTACACCAAACTCATGCTTGGGGGATAAGATGTGAAACATGGTGCAGACCTCTCCAAGACAAGGTGAAAGGAATGTGTTTCTTCTTGCTTTTTATTTTTTATTTTTTTTACTGCATACACTAACCAGGTTAAAATAACAAAAGCACATAGTCATAAAAACATGTGGCAGGACTGATCCTCAACCTTAGGCCTGGTCAGACAGCCTTATAAAAAAGCATGGTGCAGCTGCTTGTACTTCTCCGTATTGCTGAGCTGGCTACTTTGCACTTTTTCTGTACTGTAAAATGGAACAGACTAGTATATGGTGCGTTTTATTCACATTGACCTAATAATTACCTATTGAACAATGTGTTTCTTGTGCATACAAAGGAAAAATGGCTGTCTGAAGAAAGCCTTTTACATTCTGCCTGGAGTGTACCGTTGATGGATGGCCACCAATGATCAAAGCATTGTAAAAGGTAGAGGCCTCAGTAGCCTGTACTGTTCTCCATATGTGTGCCTTCAACTTTGCCATATTGCAAATGCTTTTAAGGCTTTTTGTTTTACAGTTGATACAGAACCCATCACTAGATAAGATTTATAAAGCTTCATGCGCCAGAATGCCAAAAAAGTACCGTATTTTTCAGACTATAAGACGCACCGGACCATAAGACACCCCTAGGTTTTAGAGGAGGAAATCAGGAAAAAAAAAAAACTGAAGCAAAAAATGTGGTCAATTCTGTACTTAATATCGCCTATCCTGGTAAATATGGTCCCCTCATCCCCATTCTGATACACGTGGCCCCCTCATCCATATCCTGGTATGCATGGTCCACTTATCCCTATCCTGATATGCATGGCCCTCATCCTCATCCTGGTATGCATGCCTCCTCATCCCTATCCTGGTAGGAATGATCTCCCTCATCCCTATCCTGGTAGGTATGGTCCCCCTCATACTTCGCCTGGCAGGAATGATCTCCCTCATCCCTATCCTGGTATGCAGGGATCCCATCCCTATCCTAGTATGCAGGGATTCTATCCTGGTATGCAGGGTTCCCATCCCTATCCTGGTATGCAGGGTCCCCATCCCTATCCTGGTATGCAGGGTCCCCTCACTATCCTGGTATGCAGGGTCCCCATCCCTATCCTGGTATGCAGG
>VIAB01016228.1:31905-47906 GCA_009801035.1 Oophaga pumilio
AGGATGGGACCAATCATTCAAGGAACGGGATGGGGCCAATTATACCAAAATAAGTAAACTTTGGGATCCTGAAAAAAACACAACGTTTTTGCTTTTATGGGTGAAAAACACTGAAAGTGACATGCTGCAGTTTAAGAAAAAAAAGCAGCAGTTTTCCAATACAGTTAGGAAACAAACCCAATGTGTGTGCATGACATTTCTGAAATACCCAAACTTTTGATTGTATTGTTAAACGCAGCTTAAAATTTGCATTAAAAAAGCCGCAAAAAGGCAATGTGTGAACCTAGGTTAAGAGTAAATTTAGTCTTAAAATGTGCCAGTCTACCATAATGCCTCGTGTTGTTCGATAAATCTGGCCCAACTTTAGACTGTCTAGTATAAGTTTGCACTTTCCAAACTAATGATAAATTATGTCCCAATGCACATTTTCTTGTCTCTTAAAGAGAACCTGTTGTCAGGATTTTGCTAAGCAAACTATAGGCTTTGTCAGGTTAGTGCTGTTACACTGATGGTATTTCTGAAAACATCATCTTTTCCCTCAAAAAACAAGCTGCCATACCGCCCAATCAGTGGAAAAATAAAAAAGTTACAGCACTGAGAATAAAGCGATGCCAAAATAATTTTGTTCTAATAAAAGTTTTTATTGCGTAAAAGCGCCAAAACACAAAAAAACTATATAAATGTGGTATCTCTGTAATCATACTGACCCGAAGAATAAAGTTGTATTATCAATTTTACCAAACGCGGAACGACATAAAATAAAAACAAAAAAAACTTCCTTAATTACTGGTGTTGGTTCATTCTCCCTCCCAAAGTAGGGGGTTTCCACTGCTTAAGCACATCAGGGGTCTCTCCAAACGCAACATGGGTCCATCAAATTTTGCATTCAGAAAGTCAAATGGCGTTCTTCCCCCTCTGAGCTTTGCCGTGCACCCAAACAGTAGTTTCCCCACACACACTAATGAGAAACTGCACAACAAATTGTATGGTGCAAATTCTCCTGTTACCCTTGTGAAACTGCAAAATTTAGAGCTTAAAAAAAAAAAAACATTTTTGTAGGAAAAATGTGTTTTTTGTTTTTTTGTTTTGTTTTTTTTGTAATTTTCACGGCTCGTTGTTATAATCTGGTGGTTCGAGGTGCTCACCACACATCTAAATTCACTGAGCGGTCTAGTTTCCAAAATGGTGTCACTTGTGGGCGGCATCCACTGTTTAAGCACATCAGGGGCTCTCCAAAGGCAACATGGCGTCTGCTAATTGTTCCAGCGAATTTTACATTAAAAAAGTCCAATGGCGCTCTTTCCTTCTGAGTCCTGCCATGCCCCCAAGCAGGGTTTTCCCCCACATATGGGGTATTGGTATGCTCAGTAAAAATTAGATCCAAATGTTTGAAAATTACAAAATTTTAAAATTTTTTACCAAAGTTCCATTTTTTGTTCCTCAAATAAATGCAAGTCATATTGAAGAACTTTTACCACTATTATGAAGTACAATATGTCATGAAAAAAAACAATCTCAGAATCAGAGGGATCCATTGAATTATTACAGAGTTATTACCTCATAAAGTGACAGTGGTCAGAATGATAAAATTTAGCTTGGTCATGAAGGTGAAAACAGACTTGAGGGGGGGAGAGGTTAAAGGTGCTTTCCACTCTAAAGCCCCCATCAAACTAAGCGAGATCGCTGTAGCGTCACCGATTTTGTGACGCAACAGCGACCTAGCCAGCGATCTCGCTTAGTGTGACGCAGCGATGACCAGCCCCCCCTGCTGGGTATCGCTGATCGTTGTCGAATGGCCTGGACCATTTTTTCATCATTGGTCTCATGCTGGCCAGCGCGCATCGCTGCGTGTGACAGCGGGAGACCAACGATCAGCGAGCTCCCAGCACGTACAGCAGAAGCTGGGAACTGGCATCTAGGGTACACATCGGGTAACTAAGCGCGGCACAGTGCTTAGTTACCCGATGTGTACACTGGATACCAGCGTGCTCACTGGTCCTGATTGCTGGTGAGTCTGCCCATGTGACAGCTCACCAGCGATCAGCTAACGATGTCCCAGCGATCCCATCCACGTTGGATCGTTGGTGGGATCACTGGGACATTGAAGAGTGTGACGGGACCCTAAGTAAAGTCTCATACTCAGACTGGGATACCCCTTTAACTTTATCATACAATGTAAACCAAAAATCTCATTTTCCGAGGGTCACAACATTCCCCCCACCCCCGCCCCAGATGTATGAAGACTTTTTGCTTACTGAGCTGTTTTTTAATGGTACCATTTTGCTGTGCGTATGATGTTGTAATCGCTTTTTATTGCATTTTTGCAGGAGGTGCAGCAATGGAAAAATGGCACCTGTGCCATTAAATATTTTTAAAAGATCATTATTGCTGTGTGTATAATAGTACGAAGATGCCTATTTATTTTCTTTATTTTTAATTTAGGAACTGTATGATTTCTGGGCTCCCTATTGATTCATGAGCATGTTTATTTCAAAAATCACATATAGGAATGGGTTTTGGTGATAAACCCTCATTAACATGAATGTCATCAAACAATGACCAGTTTTCTTTAAATTATTTTTTATGTGAAACACAATTTGGAATCTTTGTTGGGTTTATTTTTAGCTTCCATGCCAAGATGTACAGTACTCTACAAAAATGTAAGGCAATTGTAGGAAAAATGCTGCAGAGTCGGAATGTTTTCTAAAATAGAAGTGTTAATAGTTCACTTTGCATTTTGTTAATTAAAAAATAAATGATCGAAAGAGAAATTGAAGTCAAATTAATATTTGGTGTAACCACTCTTCTTCAAAACGGCATCAGTTCTTCTAGATTCACTTGCACAGTTTTTGGAGGAACTCGGTAGGTAGGTTGTTCCAACATCAAGGAGAACTAACCACAAATCTTCTCTGGATGTAGGCTTGTGCAAACCCTTTTGTCTCTTCATGTAATCAAATAGACTCAATGATGTTGAGATTAGGGGCCATATCATCAATTCCAGAACTTCTTGTTCTTCTTTACACTGAAGATAGTTCTTAATTACATTGGCTGTATGTTTGGAGTCATTTTCGTGCTGCAGAACAAATTTGGAGCCAGTCAGACACTTAACTGGTGGTATTGCATGATGGATACCTATTTGACTATATTTTTTCCCATTGAGGACACCAATAATCTTGTTTAAATTCCCAATTCCATTTGGTGAAATGCAGCGCCAAACTTGGGGAACCTCCACCATGCTTCACTGTTACCTGAAGACACTCATTTTTGTACCTCTCTCCAGCTGATTGGGAACAAACTTCCTTCAGTTACAGTCAAATATTTCAACTTTTGACTCCTCACTCCGGAGCAGATGCTTCCTTTTTTTTCTGCACCACAGTTCTTATGTATTTGTGTATAGTTGAGCTATTTGGCTTTGTTTCCATGTCAAAAGTATGATTTTTGGTCCCAATTCTTCTACAAAGACTACTTTTGGCCAGACTTCTGGAAACAGTCTATGGGTGTAGCTGGGCCCCATTGGTTGCTGCCGGTTCGGAGCTGATGACACTACTGGACATCTTCCGATATTGAAAGTACAGTAGGCATGTGTCTTTCATCAGTTGCATTGTTTCCTTGCTGCACCACTCCAGCTACTGTCCTTAATATTGCCCATTTTTTAATGTTCTCAATGCTGAGAAATAGACAGAAACTTGTCTATTATGGAGTGTCTGGCTCCAAAGTTATTCTGTAGCAGGACAGCAACCCTCGAACTGTATATAAAAAAAAAAAAATACCAAGAATTATTTCAAAACTGTTTTTACCTTTTAATCAGGTGTGGAGAAAGTTCTGAAATTATTCTTTTGGGTATATATTTTTTTTCTTTTACATGACGCAAACCTGGCATTTTAACAGGAGTATGGAGACTTTTTACAGCCACTGTATATAGATGACACACGGACCACTATTTAAACATGCCTAGAAAACTCCCCCATTGTAGTCCATTTCCAGTTTATTCTTTACCGTGGCCATGTGGCAGCTTGGGTAAGATAGCGGACCCCATAATCACGTTCACAAAATAGAATTAAAAAAAACCCTACAATCAGAAAATAAAAACTATTATAGATAACTACTATATCGCAATCCAGCTCTGAGTAAATACATATTTAGTATAGGTGACAAATTTATTTAGAAAGCTCTGTGCATCTTGAGGCCACTAGTCTCTAAACCCTATGTTGCATGATCCTGCTGTTCTTTCTGCTAATCATACTTTTTTTTTTTTTTCACTTTTCTTCTTGGTTTTGTTGGCATAATACACACAGATGCAGAGCCATGTGTTTTTTTCCAAGCTCTATTTCTGCAGCTGTGTTCACATTACATCTACTTCTCAATATCAAACTACTTAGATGTGTGTGTAATGAATTACAAAAGAGGAAGTGTTATGGGTTCGCATGTGACACGGTCATGCTTCCCAAGCTGGCGTTAGTTCCTTGGAGTACGGAAAATGCTTCATCTTTGTAAGGATGAAGACTTTGGATACAATGTATACATTCATGACTATACTTTCTGCTCATTGCGCCATTACTCTGTTAATTCTTCCCGATAAAGTATAAAATACTAAAGACAGTATATACATATGATGCACACAGGTGTAAATCTCCAGGTCCTACACAAGAGTAGGTAGCAGACTTCTCATATAAATATAGTTCAACTTGAGAACATTGACATCCGGGGGGTCCAAAGCTTTTCAAGTGAAGCGCCCTTATCCACATGGATTGCTGATTCTTTTCCACTGGTAGTAATTTTATTCAGAGGAGCAATCACCATATCTGTCGTGAGGCATGGCTGTCTCCACCATCACACCATAGGGTGGACACTAGGGACTTTAGTGATGTGTTGCAAAAATTAGCTTTTGTGCTTATGGTTGGCTGATCTCCCATTCATTGTGGGGGACAGATCTACTGTTGTCTGTGGTAGAAGAGATCAGATGGGAGACGATGTTACTCCAAAATCTCTGAAGTAGGTCAGGTCCATCATATGTGGAGGTTGGTGCCACAATGAGTACGTCCTCGGAGTAAGAGGTGTGAGACAGATTGGCACAGATTATTCTGGCATCGCCCATATTTGCATGTGGTTTTAGTCTGAGAACTACCATCTATTGTTGTTTGATCGAGTGTAGCAGTGGTGCCAACGCTCAAGCAGCGAGATGGCATTCATATTGACCTACCATTGAAGCATGAAATGGCCTTTATAGAACTTCGATTGCTTTGCCAGATAATGATAAATACAAGATTGTGTTCAAAGAATTGTTGGGTGGAATCTACAGCTGGATTCCAAAGTGTGTAATCTAATTTATCAGGTTGGTAAGAGGATAAATAGGAATAGAAGAAAAAATGAGTTTTCTCCTCCATTTAACAGGAGCTTTGTAGGGATTGATAGAATAATGTCCTGTGAGGGGAAACTAATGTTCACATGAATGCCAGCCCTTCAAGTTGGGTAATGGTTCCATTTATTTATTCCCTATCAGTAATCTAAAGAGTATGGAAGGAAAGGGGAGGAAACCCACAGAAACAAATGGAGAACATGCCACCAACTCCTTGTAGGTGTTGTTCTTGGTGGGCTTGGGACCCGGGACTGCTAACCGTGCCGTAACAGAGTCATCGTGCATGTGCATAGAGTATCTATATGACTAGTAATATATGATTAATTGGATGTTGACTATGTAGTTTCAGTGGGGATGCTACAGTGTAGACCAGTGGGGATAAAATAAAGTCTTGTTTTGAAGATGTGGACTCCAAAGCCCATTTTCTGGAGAACTCTCTGCAGGAAGGTCCAAAGCAAGCTTTGTTTGACGGGACCTCTTTAAATGAAATTTTTGGACTGTATCATAAGCACCATAATGCCAATGCAGTACCTGTAAATCTTTGTATGTAGTTCAGCGTATGACGAGATGGGCCAGTGCATGAAAGAGTGAAGGAACATGTCTATATGAGCCTCCTTTAGCATCCTCTATAGTACAGGATCATGGGGCTTATCATAGCACTATATAATCATTACATATTTCTGTGTGTCTGTAAATCCCATAGATGTAGGCCAGGGCATCTTGTGTCAGAAACAATAGGTTTCCTCTCCTACCAGCAGCCAGTGCCTCCGGCGTGTATATCCCAGTGCTAGTCTGTCTTAACATTGGCATATCGCTCACTTTTACAGCACAGCCTTGTAGGGTAACACGAGATTGGTAGAGATGTTTGCGAGGATGAGATCATTACAAATTCATGAAATAAACAGAGAACTATTTGTTTTGCATATTGTGGCCCCGGTATATCCAAGTCTAACCTTATACTTGGTAAGCATTATTTGCTTTCACTTGCTGATCTGTGATTTCAGCAGTTTCCGAACATTAAAGCTGGTTTCACTTACCATTCTTGCATCAGAAGACCCAGCCTGACCATTGGGTCTCCAGACCTGAACTTACTGCTTTATTGGCATATATGAAGCAGTTGGGTCATGTCATCCGATATGCGTTTCATGGATGTATGAAACCGGCCTACATGCATTATTAGAGCTGGTATTTTTTTTATCACGCCTTAAATTCTTTGATCTGACAAATATGCCTGCCCCAATAAGGTAAGGCGGGAAACTGTTTATCTTTTTTTTAAAAAAAAAAAAAAAAAAAAATATCATTGGGGTACTGGAAATTTCCCCTGACATTACTGTAAGTGAAAACCATCAGTTTCAGCCAGTGTCACTGTTTCAACACACTTTTGCATAATCAATAGTAAAATGAATATAGGAAACTTTGTAATACTTCTGATCAGAGAAATAAGCTTTTTTAGTTCTTATCCTACCTCCTGAACTCCTCATTCATTTTGAAAAACTGCTAAAATTGGTCTTCGCCAAAGCAAGACCGACTCCCAGCACAGTAAGGGATCGGATTACAGTTGTCTAATCCAGTCTTTGTGAAGGAAGGAACATAAGGACAGTGTAGCTCTTTTAAAAAAAAAAAGTGTTTCACACCATTGCTGGATTCACAGCTACATTGCTCAGTAGTAATCCTGGTTGAATACACCTTGTTGCCATCGGATGGTTTTTACGTTTTTTTAAAAATATATTTTTTACTTAATATTTACTGCAGTGTACTTTACTGCAGTGTATTTTACTGCAATATTTACTGCAGTGTACTTACACATTTGTTTATTATAGGTTATATTTGCTTGTTAATGATCACAGCATACATGTGGACCTGCAGATTACACTTAAACTAAGGCCACGTTCACATATTCAGTATTTGGTCAGTATTTTAGACCAGTATTTGTAAGGCCAAATCAAGGGGTGGGTGAAAAATACAGAAGAGGTGATGTTTTGCTATTATACTTTTCGTCTCATTGTTCCACTCCTGGTTTTGGCTTACAAATGATAATGTAAAATACTGACCAACGTGCGCACGAGGTCTAATAGGTACTGGCTCTTGTTTTTGCTTTTTCTTCTTGAATGAAGGAGAAAAGTGACAGCAGCTGTTTTTTTTAGAAAGTTTATTTCACACTGTAGATGAATTCACAGCTACACTGCTCAGTACTGATGAAAAACATTCTTCACACTTTTATCTTCTAACATAACATGGATACATGAGATTAAGATCTCCTGTTCTGTGTACTGTGCATGGAAGACCTCATAGCAGCTAGCCTCCACCCGTTAGCTGTAATTTAGAGAGTCTACACGGTGAAATCTGGTGAAAATTACGTAATAGCAGTCATATAGTGGGCAGAAAGTGTTATGCATCATGTAGTCGCACATCAGCTTATTCTGAACAGTTATCTGAAATGACAGGTACGCTTCATTTTGGGTAATCTCAAAACTGTAAAGAAATCCGAAACAAAATTTGGGGCATATCCCTTGTATTTTTTTTTTTGTTTGTTCTTAAACATTTGCAGTTCCAATGTAATTTATATTACAAGTATTCACAAAAGGTTTACTTTCATCTAGTATGTTGTGGCTGTGTGATTGTGTACTCATGTCGCCCTTCGGCTAGGGAATACCATGAACTTGTAAAGCAGATGAGTTATATGGAAACACATTCTTGACTCAGCTGTGATATGTTCGTGAGCTGGTAAGCATACAATTGCTGCTCTGGTTAGAGTTGCTCAGCTCTTGGGGCACTGTGTCTGAAATTAAGGTGGCTATGGAGAAGATCACAGCCTCGGACTATATATGGGCCTTAAGTGCCTGGGTTTTATTTATATCGCTAAGCTGCTCGAGGAGCTGCACAGTCAGGACAAATGTTGTTTTGGAAGCTGTCCAGCCCTAAAGGCAGATTATTACAGTTCCATCCTATTAGGCATAACATTTCACAGCGACTCACACAAAAGTGTACATCAGATATGGGGCTCTGTATGCCAGCTGTGTTCCTAACAATTAACACAAGCAGTGGGATATACAGCGCTGGCAAAAACTAAAGAGTCTACTGCAAAATGTTCAGTTTGTCTGATTTTTCTCTTTATAGCTATATTTGAGTAAAATGTAAATTGCTCTTTTATTCTATAAACTACTGACAACAGGTCTCCGAATTTCCAAGCAATAAATTTTGTATTTATTTTCAGAAAATGAGAAATGGTCAAAATAACAAAAAAATGCAGTGCTTGCAGACCTCAAATAATGCTAAGAAAACAAGTTCATAATCATTTAGAAACAACAATACTAATGTTTTAACTCAGGAAGAGTTCAGAAATCAATATTTTGTGGAATAACCATGATTTTTAATCACAGCTTTCATGCGTCTTGGCATGCTTTCCACCAGTCTTTCACACTGCTTTTGGGTGACCTTATGAAAATTAGACTCATCAGAGAAGATTACCTTACTCCAGTCCTCTATGGTCCAATCCTTATAGTCTTTGGCAAACTTCAGCCTGGCTCTCCTTTGCTTCTCATTGATGAAAGGCTTTTTTCTAGCTTTACATGACTTGAGCCCTGCCTCTAGGAGCCTGTTAACTGTTCTTGCCGTATACTTCACCCCAGCTGCCATTTGCCATTCCTTTTGTAGGTCACTTGATGTCATCCTGCAGTTGCTGAGTGACATTCGAATAAGATGACTGTCATCCCGGTCAGTGGAGAGTCGTTTTCGCCCTCTGCCAGTCTGTAGCTTTGTTGTCCCCAATGTCTGCCGCTTGACCTTGTTGTAATGGACTGCCGTCTTAGAAATTTTAAGGATGGAGGCAACATGACGCTCACTGTATCCCTCTGCTAGTAAAGCCAGAATTGAGCCCTTCTTTTCCTCACTCGAGACTTTTTTCTTTTCAACTCCTTTGGTTAAAAGTTATTTTTCATTCCTATCACTTTTGGGATATTACTAGCACTTGTTTTGACATCCAGCTTGTCCTATTGCAAGAGGATTGTGAACACCACAGCAGTGTTTTTTATACTTTCCATCGTTGCATAAGATTTGGTTCGGTTGATCACCTAATCAGAAGCACATTAAGTAGAATGAGGTGTACTCTGGTTGGAATTCAACTGACACTGGAATGGAATGGCTGTCAGACATGTGGAGAAGCTGAGCTGTGGTCTCTTAATTTTTGCCAGAGCTGTATATGCTGACATACATCATCTCCCAATGTGCACTAAGAATTGCGATTACTGCTCACTATGGTGAGATAAAGTAGCTTCCCATGCATGCTACCTACTGTATGTTCTGCTGATAAACCCTCGGCTCTTTCCAGTGAGCACCATTACATGAATCTCTAGTTCTATGGTACACGATTAGGTTAATAGGTTTATGACAATTCCTGATAATACTTGTAGTGGATCCTGGTGGGGTTTAGACTGTTTGTGATGTTCCATGGAAATTGCTTTGTTCTGCATTGACATACCCAAATAGCATGAGTAAAATGCACCTCTCATTCATGAATCGTGCATATTAGATGAACGTCAGTTGGACTTAACAGAATTGACTGGCCCTCTTACTGTGTATACAGGTGTCTCTACCCTTCTGCGATGCCAGATGACCAGAAAATAGGTGTCTGGTTGTGGCCTTTTCCTCTGTACCCATTATAAAAGTGGGTCAAGCCCAGCAAGTCAGTTTGCCAGGGTGTGGGGCACTAGAGGGCTAGTTGTCAGTCAAAATCTGAGCTGCATGACCAACTTTATTTGTAGAAGTCCTTTTCCAGTTTAACTCTCTCAATTCCAGTAAGGTCAGGTTCACACAAGTGTATTTTATGGTCTGTATACTAAACGAAATGACCATTCTGGCAGTGGATCTCCCAAATCGAACATTCAGCTTCATATGTGTCCGAATCTGTAAATTCAGGTTTCCACCACACTTCAAAGACCTTCTGATCGGGAATGTAGATTGTGAGCCCCAATGGGGACAACATTTAACAGACAAAAATGGAGGACACCATCAATTTCAAAGGATCAAATCTAATAATTGTGCACATATTCCTAACACCATAGTCAGCACCAAGAATGAGGGTGGTCTAGATTCACCAAGAAGTTGCATGTGCTGATAAAATCCAGCCTGCCCAAAATGAGAAAACGCCAATAAACCTATATGGAAAGTATATTAAACCTGGGCTGGCTAGAGTACATAGACACCGAGCTACCTAGGAGAGGAGTAATGTCCATCCCTAAATGGGCCAAAATAAGAGGCCAAGGATTATGTCTGATAAAGTTTGCCCTGTGGGCTGGAAATGTCCCGTAAGCAGAAGGTATGGAAAGGAGGGAGGAGGCAAGACAGCACTTGCGTGTCGCCAGAGACTGGCTTCCTCTGGGGCTTGAGGTAGAGTTCTGTTGGACCAGTATAAATACACTAAATAATCCAAAAGAAGTTAAAACAGTTGATCGACTTACTCGGAGTTGCAGTCTCACAGTACGTCCTGATCGCGCTCTACCGAAAGTGACGTATCGCCAGTACATAGCTTGGCAACAAAGGAAACTGGCGCATGCGTCAAACACATTAAATATACGCTGCGCTACTTGATTTTCCATGAGTGCATATGGTAACGAAGAAAAGCATTAATGGTTTTGATTGTGCAGTTACTATCTTTTCACTTAATGCATGCACACAGCAAAAGTGGTCAAATGCGCGCTGCACTTATTAGTGGTCGGTGCATATCATAAGGGGGAGAGAAAGGAGTCCAAAAATGCGCTTGCGAGGTGGTGCTATTGAAAAACCACGATCTGATGCCAATAGAACGGCTGTTCATCTGCTGCTGTTAAGGGACCAATTAAGAGAAAGTGGTGTCCCACAATATTGTCATTGCAAGTATCATCTGTAAAGCGTGGGTATCGCCCAAAATAGCATCATAACCAATAGAAAAACATCTAAAGAACATGACTGATCCAATCAAAGGGGACAACAACCACAATATCTGTGAAGCGCAGTGGAATCAATGGCGCTGTATAAGTAGGCATAATAAATATTGTCTGGATTATTATGGACCATCGTTCTTGATTTTCTTTTCTTGCTTAAAACGTTTTTTCTTTAATTATTTTGTTTAGGATGTTGAGAAGGAAAGAGATCCTTTGTCGTACCTCAGTAAGGAAGAAACCAAAGAGAAGATCCAGCTTTATAATGCAGCAGTCACCGACAAATTAAAAATGACCCTGGTGAGTGGAATGGTGTCTGTGTACCAACCTGTGCAGGGAAATAATCTGTTTTACTTTCAGCATAAACTCATTATATGCTTTTAGTCCCTTACATGTCATTATGGTACGTTACACTAATTGGCTTACTAACGTATGATCCAGTAATTGCCCTTTAATGCCAGTTTTATAATCTTGTGGAAATGTATTAAGGTTTTAAGCATCAGTTTGGATTGTATGTCCTCTCGCGGCCTTTAGAATTGGAAAAGCAGATCTCAATATGACACACAATAGCTTAGGATTTATTTTTCTGTAGGTGCAGCATAGCTCTACCATTTGGTCAAATGCAACATGGTTGGGTGTAGAATGCTCTCCTAATCCATGACATTAGCCATGTCTGTAGCCACTTTATAATAACCTATCAGTGGTAGAATAAAATGACTTGCACAGGGCTACACATAGGCTGTGCCCAGATATTACTTCTGAGTTTTCATACAATTTTCCAAAATAATAGCAGCACTATAGCAGTTTTGCTAAGATTTCCGAAAACTGTAGCTAAACACTGCTTTTTTTTTAGACCAGGGAGCCCAAACCTGTGGCTCGCGGGACCATGATGTTTGGCTCATGGTTGACTTCCAGTTTGGTGCATTAGCATACAGCTATGAAGACCAGGTATCCAGATGGTGACTTCTGTGAATAGCCCCTCTCAGAAGAGCAGATCTGGATGTGCATATACTGTGTTTTCCCCCCAAAAAATAAGACCTACCCTGAAAATAAGACCTAGCCATGATTTTACAGGTTTTTTTTCCAGTATGTTTGAAATATAAGACCTAGTTACAGTCAGGGCCTGCGTTAAGGGGACCTATGGGCAATTGCCAAGGACCTCAACTCTCTAAAGGGTATGCCACACTAAACAATATCGCTAACGGGATCGCTAAAAAACGTCACTATTTAGCGATCCCGTTAGCGATGTTGCTGTGTGCGGCAGCTTCCGGCGACGAGCTTCCTGCTGGGATCTCGCTCGTCGCTGGAAACGATCCGGACCCTTTTTTCTCGTCGGCGCTCCCGCGGCGCTCCCGCTGGGTGAGTATGTAATCGCTGTGTGGCACCTTTTCTTAGCGATTTAGCGGTACTTTTGTACCGCTAAATCGCTAAGAAGATCGCTAACGGCGATAGCGCCGTTAGCTATATCGCTATGTGTGGTCCCACACTAGCGATATTAAAACGATCCCGCTAGCGATCTCATTAGTATGCGACGCTAACGAGATCGCTAGCGGGATCGAGTAGTGTGGCAGTACCTTTAGGGTCCCCCAGCATTTATGTTTGAAGGTCACCAAAGGTCCTTTAACTGCAGGAGTCTGAAAGAAATAGGTTGCGGTGTGGGTGTGTGTAAAGAATGACATTAAAAAATAAAGGGAATCTGTCACCAGGTTTTTGCCAGCTAATCTGAAAGCCACATAATGTAGAGACAGAGACGCTGATTCTAGTGATTAGTGTAATTTTAATCTTTTTGATAAAACAGTGATTTTATTATCTCTGAAGGAATATTTCTAGTCCTCCTTGCTCCTGAGCTCTGCATAACCCCACCTCTGGCAGTTTTCTGTGGACACTGAAAATGGGCAGAAAGCTGTCAGTAGTGTGGGAAGGTTTATACATTGCTCAACACTCAGAGAACTATTGGATCAAAGCCAGATAAAACAATGATTTTATCAAAATGACAACAAGCAGCCCAGTAAGTGACAACCTCTGGAATCGGGGTCTTTACCTCTAAATCATGCCGCCCTCAGATGATGTAGCAAAAAGCTGGTGCTGGATTCCCTCTAAGTGCTGGACGTAGGATGATATTGCCAGGTAGAGGGGGTTCTTAAGCTGTTGTGATATTGTGGTAGAAGCACCTGATGCCAGAATGCCAAATGCTGGTGTGGTGAGAACCCCTGGATGAAAGTATATGGCCTCAGTGTGGGTGATTTCTGTAGGGAAGATTTGGGTGTCATACTGATAATGGGGGGCTCTGGGTGTCGCTAGAGTGGGGGAGGTGGGAGCTAGGTGTCACTACTCAGGAGGGTGGCGTTTCTGGATATGGTTCATGACCCTCTTTGTGGCTCACAAGTTAAGTAAGGTTAGGGACCACTGTTTTAGATAGACAAAACATGAGATGGTTTATTGGGATTCTAACTGCACTGTGCATAACATGAATACAAATATAATTAGCATGAACTTATATATAGATTTTGTTTGTTTTTAACAGAACTCCTCCAGTGGGATATATACAGGCTTCATCAAAGTACAGATGGAACTCCGAAGACCGATCACTGTACGGACACAATCTAATGCACAAACACATGCAAACGGCAATGGAAATGATACTGCCTTCTACTTGCCCAAGGGCAGCATAAATATTTTACACATTAGCAGCACCAACACTGTTCGAGAAGTCATTGAGGCCTTGTTGAAAAAGTTCTTAGTTGCGGACAATCCTGCCAAGTTTGCACTTTATAAGCGCTGTCAGAAGGAAGATCAAGGTAAGATATTGGGCTTAACACCTGCAAAACAAAAAGTGCGGAATGTGTAAGGAGGATTAATAGCAGTTTATGTTCAGCCGACAGTTTTCTTAAGGCGTATGACCACCTTAAGGGGTATTGACATCTTGGTAATTTAATTGATGACATATTACTGACATATGTAATCACTTAATGATCACTGGGGGGTCCAAACTCTGTGACCCTCACAGATCTTGAAAGTGCTGCAGCGCCGGATCATCATTAGTTTCCATCTGTACAGTGCAAGGTACTTCAGCCATCCCCATTCATTTGAATGGAGTAGTGTGGCACCCCAGGAGTCCGGTTGCCACAATGACATTCCTCCCTGTGAGGGAGGCAATGTCATGACTGGAAGCAAGGAGGGGGTCTCCTTACCAGGTGTCAGTAGGAGAGAAGTCGACCAAAACCTGGGGAGTGGAGCTGTGATTAAACTCGCCCCAGAGCTGAGTTCTAAGGGACCGGATACCGGAGTCCGTTGTTGCGCGGGTACTGAAGTCCCGGCAGCTAAATCCCGGAGGGCAGTGGACTGCAGGTCTCCTGGCCTGATCTAATACCCTGCGGCACAGCAGCATTCCAGAGCCTGGAGCCGACACAAAGGAGCGGCACCTGTGATAGGCTCGAGCTGCCTGCCATGCAGGCAACGGTTTGTTATTAAAAAAAAAAGATAGACAGCAGCAGGGTGAACTGTTAGGCAGCGAGGGAAAAAAAGGGAGGACAGCGCAGAAGGAAGGGCTCTGTAACTACCTGGCCAGGTGTATCCAAAACTGCTTCCAGGCTGCCCGGCTCGCCATCATGATCTGTTACCAGTGCCCCGGTCTGTACTATCAACCATCAAGTAAAGGAAAAGAAAACTACAGTCCTTGTGTCATCCAGTGATCTCTTGCGCCCCGAGTCCTTCACCACAAGGTACACAAAGCCGGACATAAACAGAATCGGTAGCCCTGGGGACCCACTCCACCTGTGGGGAGCAGAACCATCCCAGCTGCGTCACCATCAGTCCCAGCGGTCTCCTTTAGCAGTGTCGGCCATCTGTTGCCGAAAACCACAGGTGGTGTCACATTAAATCCAATGTACATATTCCCTATTTTACGGCACAGCCAGGGTCACTGAGTCGTGTCACGGCCCGTGACTTCCCCAAAGAACTGTCCGACCTGGTTCCTAGTACCCCACGGCCTGTAGCCACTGTCACTTAGAACAACTGTTAAAGGGATCCTGTGCCAAAGCTGGGGGCATTTAATTTTTAGGATTAGTGGAATCCAGAGGTCAGCCTCCTATTAAGTGATAGCATATCCTACAGCATCATTCACTGAGATGGGAACACCCCTTGTAGTCTAGAATGCAGGATTCACATTCCTATCTCACATTTCACCAAAGCCTTTGTAAAGTACTCCTACCTTTTTGGAACTGTATCTCTTTCTTATCACACATTTTATTGGATTGAGGTAGATTGAGAAAGAACAGATTTTGCCAATGAACAAAATTGCTCAATGCACAAGTGGGAATATTGTGATAACAGAAAAACGTGGCAATGGATCATGTCTACTGCCATTCTGTAGGGAGCCTGTAGCCCCAAGAATCCATCAGTAAAACAGTGAGACCTGAAATCTACGTATGTTGTCGTACTAGATCGCAAAAGTTCTAATAAGAAAACTAGGTGAACTGCTGGATGTAATTATCTTGTATCGTGCAGATGTGCCAGAGTACAGCTACACACTTAGAATCTTTCACCAAGTTTTTCCTCTCATTGAAGAGCAGCATAATATTGGGACAGAGACCTTGATTTCAGCAATGTATCACTTACTAAACTGCTTACTGGGCTGATTCTTTCAGTTTTAATGACGTCCCTCTGCTGAAGACCTAGCAGTTCTCCGAATGCTGAGCTCTCTATAACCCCGCCCACACCACTGATTGGCA
>VIAB01016229.1:23953-37577 GCA_009801035.1 Oophaga pumilio
GTTGTGTAATCACGACGATCTTCGTGGCGACACACCCGTGACACCCTCAGCTCAACGTGCCTTGTTTCTGCACACTTGCGTTTATTCACATGCCCCCTAATAGCGTCCCCCAGGCTGCACCAGTGACTCTTTAGATGTCACGACAACTTAAAGTTTTGCGTAGGATCCATACCCTGAATTCTTCAGGGATTCATTATGGCCCTCCTCCTTTCCTCCTTAAAGGCAACCCAAGCGGTGGGAGATGGTGGCCTTTTCCATTTCCAGGGCTGGTCCGGGAACTTGACCGGGTCGGGATCTTCCTCTTCTGCAGCAGTTCCACTTTCACAGCCCACTTTAGTGGGGTCATAGCTGACCACGTGGAAATTCTGGACCACCTGTCCAGCTGCAGCTCTGGATCTTTCCTCAGGCTTTGGCCTGGAAATGGTTGGTTCCCTCACCGGTTCATGCGACAAGCCGACAGCCTGTGACCTTCAATGGGCTTTGATTGGGTTCTACTCTCTGTGAGGGTCCTTGTCCCTTTTTGTCTTTTTGTCTGATCTTCCATACAGGGGTGCACCTACCATGAGGCGAGTAGAGCTCTCTGCCTCAGGCGGCGTTCCCTCCCAGAAAATAGGGGGCGGCAGATTCTCCTCTTCTGCATATGCTCCTGTTGCTCATGTATTGCTGCTCTGTGCACACAGGACCTGTGATGAGGCACAGGAGGGGAGGAGCCAGGAGTCACATGATCAGGGGCCGCCCTCAGTGTATGCAGGACTCTGCTGTGCTGGTTGTCATGGTGCTGGATGAGGGAAGTATATGTGTGGGGTTAGGAGGGGTTTACAGGGTGAATGTAGCAGAGCTGTGTGTGTGTACAAGGTATACGGATCGGAGCCGCGTGTGTATGGGGTGTGCGGAGCGGTGCCACGTGTGTACGAGATGTGCGGAGCCCTGTGCGTACAGGTGTGTGGAGTGAAGCTGCATGTGTACAAGGTGTACGGGCGGAGCCATGTGTGTACAAGGTATACGGAATGGAGCCATGTGTGTATGAAGTGTACGGATCGGAGCCCCGTGTGTATGGGGTGTGCGGAGCGGAGCCACATGTGCACAAAGTGTGCGGAACCCTGTGCGTACGAGGTGTGCGGAGCGGAGTCACGTGTGTACAAGGTGTACAGAGCGGAGCCGCGTGTGTATGAGGTGTGCAGAGCGGAACCACATGTGTGCAAGGTGTATGGAGCAGAGCCACGTGTGTATGAGGTGTGCGGAGCCCTGTGCATATGAGGTGTGCGGAGCGGAGTCGCGTGTGTACAAGGTGTATGGAGCGGAGCCATGTGTGTACGAGGTGTACAGAACGGAGGCCTGTGTATGTAGTGTACAGAGCAGAGCCGCGTGTGTATGGGGTGTGTGGAGAGGAGCCGTGTGTGTACAAGGTGTGTGGAGAGGAGCCGCGTGTTTCGAGATGTGCGGAAAGGAGCCGCGTGTGTACGAGGTGTGCGGAGCCCTGTGTGTACGAGGTGTGCGGAGAGGAGCCGCGTGTGTATGAGGTGTGCGGAGCAGCGTGTGTACGAGGTGTGCGGAGCCACGTGTATACGAGGTGTGCGGAGCCGCATGCGTATGAGGCATACAAAGTGGAACCATGTGTGTATGAGGTGTGCAGAGCTGTGCATGTACGAGGTTAGTGTATGTTGGGGAGTATTCATACCTCCCAACCGTCCCAGATCCATCGGGACAGTCCCGATTTTGAGAGACAGTCAGCTGGGAGCTTACTTTTCCCGTGGACACAGGAGTACACGGCAGATCCCCGAGAAGCACTTTAAAACTCGTACGTGACGTTCCACCGGAAGTAATGTGCTGGAAGCTGACCGGAAATGAGGTAATTTCGGGAGGAGATTGTGAAGGAACCATGGAGGCACTTAAGGGAATGCTTCAGATCCATCACCATGTCCTCCTCCGACAGCACAGACAGTGGGATCGCCTTGGAATCGGGGATGTCGGCCATGTGAGCGGATCATGAAAAGTCCTGCACCAGGAGGCTCGGGTGGGAATTACAATGTCAGCTGGGCTGCTGTAGTATCTTTATAGAATCTTTCTTTCTCTCTCTGTTTCTTTCTCTCTCTCTCTGTTCTTTGTTTCTTTCCCCTCTTTCTTTCTCTCTCTGTTCTCTCTTTCTCTCTGCTTTCTCACTTTTTTCTCTCTCTGTTCTTTCTTTCTCTCTGTTATTTCTTTCACTCTCCTTTCTTTCTTTTTTCTCTCTCTGTTCTTTTTTCCCCTTTCTTTCTTTGTTCTTTCTTTCCCCTCTTTCTTTCTCTCTGTACTTTCTTTCTTTCCCCTCTTTCTTTCTCTCTCTCTGTTCTTTCTTTCACTCTCTGTTCTTTTTCTTTCCCCTCTTTCTTCCTCTCTGTTCTTCCTTTCTCTCTCTGTTCTTTCTCTTTCTTTCTCTCTCTGTTCTTTCTTTCTCTCTCTATGTTCTTTCTTTCTCACTCTCTGTTCTTTCTCTCTCTGTTCTTTCTCTTTCTTTCTGTGTCTTCTTTCTTTCCCCTCTTTCTTTCTCTCTGTTCTTTCTTTCCCCTCTTTTTCTCTCTCTCTGTTCTTTCTTTCTTCCCCTCTTTCTTTCTCTCTCTCTGTTCTTTCTCTCTCTCTTCTTTCTGTCTCTTCTTTCTTTCCCCTCTTTCTTTCTCTCTCTCTGTTCTTTCTTTCCCCTCTTTCTTTCTCTCTCTGCTCTTTCTTTCTTCCCCTCTTTCTTTCTCTCTCTCTGTTCTTTCTTTCTCTCTCTGTTCTTTCTTTCTTTCTCTCTCTATTCTTTCTTTCCCTCTGTTCTTTCTTTCTCTCTCCATTCTTTCTTTTCTCTCTCTCTGTTCTTTCTCAATCTGTTCTTTCTTTCTCTCTATTCTTTCTTTCTCTCTCCTTTCTTTCTTTTTTCTCTCTCCCTGTTCTTTCTTTCTCTCTCCCTGTTCTTTCTTTCTCCTCTTTCTTTCTCTCTCTCTGTTCTTTCTTCTTTCTATCTCTCTCTGTTCTTTCTTTCCCCTTTCTTTCTATGTTCTTTCTTTCCTCTCTTTCTCTCTCTCTCTCTTCTTTCTTTTGCTCTCTGTTCATCTTCTTTTCCCTCTTTCTTTCTCTGTTCATCCTTTCTCTCTCTGTTCTTTCTCTTTCTTTCTCTCTCTCTTTTTTTCTCTCTCTCTGTTCTTTCTTTCTTTCTTTCTTTCTTTCTTTCTTTCTTTCTTTCTTTCTTTCTTTCTTTCTTTCCCCTCTTTCTTTCTTTCTCTCTCTGTTCTTTCTTTCTTTCTTTCTCTCTCTGTTCTTTCTTTCTTTCCCCTCTTTCGCTCTCTCTGTTCTTACCTGTACACTGATACTATATACAGAGCTCCTGTGTATAATGTCACTGGTTATCACTGTATTACCTGTACACTGACACTATATACAGAGCTCCTGTGTATAATGTCACTGGTGATCACTGTGTTACCTGTACACTATATACAGAGCAAAAAAGAAATGATGCGGCACTCACCCATGTGCTGTGAACTTCTTTATTCAATCTCCATTAAAGGTAAAATTGTGGGGGACAGGCAGGGAGAGGAGGTGTGCAGGGAAGAAGGACGACGGCCGTTTCGCGTGTTCAACACTTCCATGGGTCCAGGTGTGTCAACTCCTCTCCCTGCCTGTCCCCCACGATTTTTCCTTTAAAGGAGATTGAATAAAGAAGTTCACAGCACATGGGTGAGTGCCACATCATTTCTTTTTTTGCTTATATGATCATTGTGTCATTTCTGGACGCTGAGCACCATATACCCACAGCTGTTTGACTACCAAGGGTCAGCTATCAGAATCTCCATAGACAAGCGATTGGATCGTTGGCTGGGTTATCCTGGTGCCATTCACTCTCTATCTTGTTTTGACTATATACAGAGCTCCTGTGTATAATGTCACCGTCCCCACTTTTTATCGGCGCCATCTTATGACTGCAACTTCTGTCTGTGGGAAGTCAGAAGTAGCAGAAACCCTCTATCAGGCCACGTTCACACGTTCACTATTTTACCTCAGTATTTGTAGGCTAAATCCAGGAGTGGAACAATCAGAGGAAAAGTATAATATAAACACATCACCACTTCTTGATTTCTCATCCACTCCCGATTTGGCTTACAAATACTGAGGTAAAATATGGACCAAATACTGAACGAGTGAATCTGGCTTTAGGCTGGTTTCACACATCCTGATATTTCCGGTGCCGGAAAAACCGTTAGTGGAGATATCCGTGTCCATGTGTGTAATACGTGTGGCAACTGTGTGCCGCATCAGTACCACACGGACGGTCACCCGGGGAAGCGCTACAGTAAGCACTATTCCCCGGCCCGGGGTGCACCTAAAATGAAGCAAGTTGATCACTTCACCTCAGGTGGCATTGAGTCACTGAAGAAGTGTAAAGATCGATGTTTCAAATATATTCCTATTTAAAAGTGTATGTATTTTACATGTGCGTCAGGTTAGGCTAGTAAAGAGTAAACCAGATTTATTTGTACTGATTTTACTACGGGGGGGAGCCATTTTGCAGTTCACCTCAGGCAGCAGAGAGGCTAGGTTCACCCCTGCTTCTATAGGCTGGTCAGGCTTTCACTCATCCTGACTGCGTTCGCCCTCCTATGACGCTGGCAGAAATTCCTTCCGGGCCTCCCTAACTCATTTCTACAGAGTGTCCTCAGCCTGTCTCATCTGGGCGTATCACTGAGTCCTCCTGGCAAGGACTTCCCAGTCCCTCTCTAGGGTATCCTCCCAGGTGTGGGGGCGTACCACTGCCACGTCATATCACACCCTCCGGCATTCGCATTTCATAAAATGTACCACCTCCTCAGGGTACAAACTGTGCAACTGGGGGGGCAGGTATCGTTTCACTGCATCCCGGTTCACATACACCTCATTACTGCTCGACTCTTCGTCTAGGAAGCCGTATCCCTTTTTGATATCAAACTCTATGACTTTCCCCCAAGTCTGGATTTTTTCAATAGACTCCCGCTGCCCGGCATGGGAACCTTTCCAGCCACTCCAGCAAGAATACGTCATTCGATTTCCTCTCCTCCTGCAGACTCATGGGTGGAGTGCGCTCACCCAGCCACTTCAGCCTGGAGCTACGGTGGCCCACGACCAGGGGATTATTCATTATGTCCTTCTTTGTGCCCCTCCAATTTATGTATGGAATTTTCTCTGGGACCAGCCTTACCTCATATTTGCTTCCAGCTGCAGCTTCAACCGACTACTCCACGGAGACTGACTTCGAGAACGACCATGGCTGGTTACATTCATTCTTAGTCCCGGGGCACACCACCATCGCACCCTCTGGGGTACCTTCCTCCTAGCTAAGGAGACCTCACCCGCTGGTGTCCTGCTCCAGCACATGATACTTAGTTCATGGGCCAGGAGTCCTACATCTGGCTGCAGTCCACTGAAACAGCATTGGTGGCGGCAGAGCTAGCTCTTGAGCAGCTCCTGCTGCATGTTAGCTGCCTGCTGCTGCCCTGGAGGTGACTATCTCTACCACCTCTTCCACATCGACATCTTCTGGACCACCATAAAGCCCGTTCAGGTCCTGATGGTTGTGTGCCAGTCTCAGAGAGAGCCTCCTACTATGCGTTTCAACTCTCACTTGTCGCAGGGAGAATGGCACTGAGCACCTTCTGATGCCACGCTTCCTGCATGCCTGACTCCGCCTCTTCCAAGGCAGAATGTCTGATGCTGCCACTGCATCTTACTTCACTCTCGGTTGCTCCGTCTTCAGCCTCGCTTCCTATCAGCGCATTTTCTCACATAGCGGACCACACCACACGCTGCGCCACACTTTCCTCCACAACGTACCTCCTATTCTGGGCTGACCTCCGATCACTGGGCCCACACTTCTTTGGGTAGTTACTCGTGGGGGCTGAATCTCTCTTCATTCTCTCAGGCACAATGCACACTCATGGTAGGCGGTGTCTTCTACTCTACACTGCTGCCGTCTCCATCTTAGAATCCATGCTTCAGGCCTCCAACTTGGGCCGCATATATTCTGGTGCTCTTTCATCTACGCCATGTGCCATCTCTTCCCCGCTTTCTTCGTGTGAGGTAGTTGCATCCTGCTGACTACACCAAATGTAAGATGCCCAAATGAGTTAGTAGTGGGCAAGCTTCGGTTGCCACTCTCTCTGGCATTCTACAGACAAGGCGTGTCTCATTCCCAGTGTTCTGCTAAGTATGTGGTGCCTTCCACTTACTTCAGGCCTGCAGGCATCTTCTGACACCAGGAATCCTTCTTCTGGAACCAGGGCAGTAATTAATCCTGGATACACGTGGTTCATAAAAAACAAACTTTTACTTTGTGAATGGCAGTCTGTACAGTATTTACAAGCAGATGCCCAGCAGGTTGTCATCTCTCCCACAAGAACAGTGCCCAATTTCAGCCCTAGATGTTGGTATAGGTGACATATCCCTCTAACTTGCTTTCCTAGCCCTAGGGAATCTTCCTAATCTTTATCAGTATATCAGGATTGCAATACCATCCAACCCATGTAGTCTGAGTCAATCTTTCCCTGTAGCTTCACAAGATGAGTGCGCCTCTGGCCCCTGACATACATCTTGGGGTTTCCCCAGGCCATTAGATGGAATCACACAGAAAGGTACTTACAGAAATCTGATGCTCTGAGTATTAGGCTCATGCTGTTCTTGGAAGCCTAAGGCCTCTTTCACACATCCGTTTTTTTGTGTCAGGCATAATCCGTCGAATGCCTGAAGGGACGGATCCGGCGCTGAAATGAAAAAACTGATGCAATGGATCAGTTTTTTTGCTGGATCCGACCTGAACTTTTGAACCCGGAAAAAGAAGTTTTGTAGGCGGAAAATGCAGGTACGCATGTCCGGACGTAGTAGTAGTAGTAGTAGTGGTCCCTGATTTTGAATCCGGATCAGTCTTTTGACGGTTTGCACAAAAGACTGGTCCGGTTCCATAGACTTCTATTATTTCCGGATGCCTGATACGCCGCTTCAGGCACTATCAGGCGGCTCCGGAAAAAATAATAAACGTTGCAGTCACCGTTTTGTCCGGCCACCGGAATGTACATTTCTGCCGGATCCGGACAAAAACGGATGAAACGCAATGACATCAGGTGCGATCCGGCGCTAATGAAAGTCAATACTAAAAAACGCATCCGGTACCGGATCCGTTTTTTTAACAACACACCGGATCGTGCCTGAAGTCAAAAAACGGATGTGTGAAACAGGCCTAAGACCTGCTGCGTTACTGCTGCACTCACACCAACTACCTTGTCACTTACTGCACTTGCCACTAACTCTCATTTCCCTCTCCCAAACTGGGCTGGCCACTACAGATAACCATTGAGTGACAGGGAGCAATCAGCTCCCACCACCATTACACAAACACACAGACAGAAACATGCATTGCACACATGACATATTTATTATACATATAGTACATCACATGTATTGTGCATATATTACACATATGTACACTTTATGTAGAAGACTGGGCATCATGCATAGACAGTCTCAAGCAATGCGGTGGGGAGGCACAGGCCCCTCACTAAGTTCTCCATGTGCAACTCTGTGCACATCAGATTTCTCCCCTCCCCCTCCTGTTTACCGACTACTGGCTGTGATGGAAAAGTAGGAGGGGGAGGTACAATGATTTTTTTGTGGTTAGAGAGGAGTAGAGCAGTGAGTACAGTAGCAGGGGCAGAGCAGTGAGTGCAGCGCCCGTAGCTGAGCAGTGAGTGCAGCGACCGGAGCAGAGCAGTGAGTTCAGCAGTCGGGCAGAGCAGTGAGTGCAGCAACCAGCATAGAGCAGTGAGTGCAGCGACCGGAGCAGAGCAGTGACTGCAGCGGCCGGAGCAGAGCAGTGAGTGCTGCGACAGGAGCAAAGCAGTGAGTGCAGCGGCAGGAACAGTGCAGTGAGTGCAGCAGCCGGAGCGACGCAGTGAGTGCAGAGCCGAAGCTGAGCAGTGAGTGCAGCAGCCGGGGCAGAGCAGAGAGTGCAGCAGCCGGGCAGAGGAGTGAGTGCAGCAGCAAGAACAGAGCAGTGAGTGCAGAGCCAGAGCAGTGAGTGCCACAGTGCCGTCGCTCGTGGCATTTGGGTAGCTCCTCTCCTGCGTAGAGGACAGACACTTGCACAAACTGCCACATTTATATGTTGTGCTGCCAGGTGCAGGAGCTGAGTCAGGAAAAACAACTCTTCTGTATCAGACTTTTCTGGAAGGTACCCTCAGTAGGTTCGGGGCATCAAGCTTTTGATATGTGACTCAGGCCCCAAATATAACTGCCTAGCGATTTGCCTTCCCTGTGGCCTGGTGAGCAGAAGCTTATAGGGGTGGCCCAGACTGGATGAGACACTGCCAGCATATGTTCCCCAGCCCAGGCCCCCCACTAGGCTTCTGCTCACCGGGCCCCATACACCAGTAATGGTAGTAGTGCCCTGTTGGCAGACCTGGTTGGAATATATTGCCACAATACAAATCTGCTCATTTCCACATGTATTAATATCTACTAAATATTCTATTTTCAACAGGCCTGATGTAAAAGTTTTCATAAGTCGGTCTCTAGAGTGCATAATACAACACTCTACTACATATGAGGCAGAGCCAGTCACTGCTGTTCTCAGGGGCTAGACTGAACGGGTAGTGGAAATTATATATGTGAGACCAAACTACGCAACAAAAGGTCATTTCAAACAGTGGACAGGCAAAAATATTCAGCTGTGCTGTTCTTGGATTGAAATGTCTTCAAGAAGAGCCAGGCAGTCTGCCACGTTCTAAACCAGAAACCAAACTCCTTTAGAGCATTTAAGTTGATTGAGCTTGACAACTATGCATTCCTTCATATCATAAAACATGGCCTTAACTGCGTTTTGCCGCTGCCTTATCTTGCCCCCTATCAAACAATCAGCACATTTTTCAATGCTCTATATATTTTGTTTCCTCCATATAATTTTTATATAGCAAAAGCTATAATCTTTAGTATTAAATGTTTAAAGACAAACACGGACCCATGAAACCATTTCCCGAATTTTAAAATAACTAATTTACCATGGTTCTGAAAGTTATTGAAAATACTATAGAGAATTTAAGGTTATACGAAGAAATATATTTAAGCTGAGTCTTGCAAAAAATATTAAAAATTTTTACAACCATAGTAATATAAGATCTGGTATGCTCCTATGCTTTGATGGGAAGTAAAATGGCTTCACAGCATAACCTATATAAGGCTAGCACCTATCATACAAAGATGGTGAAAATCAATCACAAGGTGCATTCAATTAGAAGAATTCAGTGCAATAGTTAACTAAGCTCAAAAGGTAGAAATGCACACAAGAAATTCAATATAAAAATCAATTTACTTTATTAACAAAATAATAAAATTATGAACAGACAATATAGAAGAGGATGACAGTGGTACCCCTAATGGGTGGAACCACCGAAAAAAACAGGCATATATACAAATTGTAACATCATAATTCTTAATGCAGATATACTAGCCAATGCCAAAAAAATAATGTACCCCCAATATATATGAAACAAGACTACATTGAGTCACTCGTATATTGGAAAGGCAACCATATGGGTAACCATGAGAAGCTGTAAGCCAATCCGGTACCCAGAAGATCTGCTTATGTGCATATAAATTGTAAATAAGTCATATACATACCTGAATCTCAGTGGTGCCACCCTCCCCAACGCGCGTTTCGATGCTGTGCCTTCTTCCGGGAGAGTGGCATCAAAGGTTAACCAGATGTATTTATGTACCGAAAAACCAATCAGTGAGGCTGGGTCAAAATAATAACCTGCTGCATATCAATGGCGCATAATGTGCCGGGAAGACCCGGATGCAAACGTCACCCAGGGCATGCGCATCAGCAAGTATCTGACAATCCAAATGTCAATATTAAATATATACGATATGCGCCACCACCACAGGGTTTGAACATAGATATATGTATGCATACATGTGAACATAAACATGGACATATATATAAAACGATTATGCAGACAACAATATTACAGTGCACAGATAATAACCAATGTCATATTTACATTATAAGACATTAATAATAATGTAAACATAGTGTGCATGACCAAACATGAGTATATAGTAAAATTCATTGAGAAAAGCACAATGATAGATGTGCAAATAAGCAGTGTCATTAATACAATATATCACATATAGTGTGACATATTAATAATAAATATATAACAATTAAATATAAGCAAATCCATAACAACAAATACAGTGCAAATATAGGAATATACAGACAACGTAAATACAAAGTGTATATAAATATACATAAAGTACACCTATACAAATAGGTATTAAATGGATACAATACATAAATACATGTGAAAGACACAAATATATAAATAATATAAATACATATATTCAAACTGTGCAAATAGCAATACGTCCACAGTATGCAAATCTTTTCATGGCCAAGCTTGAAAGCGACTTTTTGTCCTCGTACCCCATCAGGCCTCGAGCCTACTACCGCTACATTGATGACATTTTAATCATCTGGACGGATTCTGAGCAACAGCTAAAGACGTTCCATGAACAGTTTAATCAATTTCATCCCACCATCAACTTAACACTCAACTACTCCAGCACTAAAATTAACTTTTTGGACACCATCATTAAGCTAAAGAATAATGAAATAGAGACATCCCTGTATCAGAAGCCAATCGACCGTCCAACATACCTTAAATGGGACAGTTTCCATCCAAAACACATAAAAAACTCTATTGTCTACAGCCAAGCCATCAGATACAACCGTATATGTTCCAACCCCATGGATAGAGATGAACACCTTGGTCGCCTCAGACAGACTTTTTTAAATCAGGGCTACCATCCAAGAACAATTGAAAACCAAATTACAAGAGCCACCAGAATATCAAGGAATCACCTGCTACATTACAAAGCTAAAGATGAAAATAACCGGGTGCCTCTTGTTGTCACCTACAATCCAAATCTGGAGATGCTAAGGGGATTTGCACGGAAACTACAACCTTTACTACAGAAAGATGCCCGATTACAATTCATATTTCCAGACCCCCCACTACTGTGTTTTAGGCATCCCCCAAATCTAAGAAGCATCATTGTCAGAAGCTCCCTCTCCTCCCCAACAGCTGCAGGAATCTTTCCTTGCAACAAGAAAAAATGTAAAACCTGTCCATCGGACCACGGACAAGATAAAGATCCCCAACTCCCATCAAGTTACCAGGTACTTTCAGCTGCATCACATCTAATGTGGTGTACCTAATTATATGTACTAAATGTCCAACTGGGGGTCTGTATGTGGGAGAGACCGGGCAAAAACTGAGAACAAGGATGAATTCTCATCGCCACACAATAAGAGAAAAGAGAATGGATCTACCTGTGGCCAAACATTTTTGTATGCCTGATCACAGCACCATGGACATGAAATTACTTGTACTGAAAGGTAATTTCACATCTCAAAGACACAGGAGAGTTTGTGAATACAAACTGATGATGACCTTTGACACTCTCAATGCTGGAATGAACCTATCACATGGATTTATGGCCTATTACATCAATTAAGGAATTGCTCCCAAGACCCTGTGAGAACATCACAAAACATTACCAGACGCCAATCAGAGGGCAATAAAACTTTCACATTCCTAATCTATGAACTGTTCCAATATTTATGTTCATCTCTATCTCCCATATTGACAGTTCTGCTTTACGTCACTTGTCTTATCTATTGCATTGTTTCTGTGCTGTGTTGTGTATAAATATGTGATTCTTCAGATTTTGTATTAGTCTTTGCCTGATGAAGAGACCTGAGTAGTCTCGAAAGCTTGCAATTTCTTACCATCTTTTCAGTTAGCCATTAAAAGGTATCAACCACTGAGGACTCTCAATTCTAAATATTTTCCTATGCTTTGATGGTAATTTTCCCCAGGACTTCACATCCAAGACATAGGGTCAAATCTGAAAAAATATCTCTAAAGTTATAGTTTACAAAAGGAGGATGTTAACTATGAGAAGGAATTCAGGATTTGAATCTAAATTCCAAATTTACAATCTAGATTTTTATCCTAAGTGATTTGTTATTTTTAGCTAGGGTGAAACAAAAAACTACTGCAATGCTTTTCTTTACCGTTTGCAAAAATTCAGTTATCGGCCCATGCACTGCATAAAAATACCCCATATTCAATAATACCGCTTACCCCAATCTACACTTCTGGGGGGTGCTTCTGTCTCAATTTCATTATAAAATACTGGTTAACGGCTTTTTTTCAGTTGCTCATCAGTTTGCAGTTTCCAGGGCTCATTTATTTTTTTACTATGAGACAAAAAACTTACAGGCAGGTAGTTGCTAACTGGCCATTCAGCTGCTCTACATCAACAGAACAGCTCTTCTTCCTTCAGGTTGCCCTGTTGATGGGGTGAAACGGTCGGCCAGGACCATAGTCATGGCTGAGGACACCTAGGCTTCGGTGTCCTAGCCTCCCCTCACAGAAACATATTCACCATTAGTCAGCATACCTGTGTCATCAGGTCAAGCTCCTTCTGGTTCTCCCCTATGCTGTGGGAGATCCTCTCCAGGTAGATCAGCCTAAACTGAGACACAGTCCGTTTCAACTTCAACAAGAACTTCTTTACTGAGTTCATTACACAGCACATCCAAAGTCTTCACATCTTTTATAACAGGCTTCACAAAACAATGTTCCTTTTCTTTCCCTGCGTTACTCTCATGATCACAAAGCGCAGGCCCGGGTCGGACCGTCCCTGATGGTTCCTCAGCATTCTCTCTGTACAGCTCTGCCACGGATATGCATCCCTCGGTCTGTTTCGCCCCAGACACAAGATCATTAATTCCTGGAGCAAGAAGCTACTGAAAGAGAGTACTTCCCTTCTGTGCTGTCTTCTGCATTTGCACCACGTCTTTACTGTCCGTACTCACTGCATCTGTGGGGTCCCTTGGCCGTTTCGCCCGGGTTTTAAGGGTGTCTGCCCAAACAATGAGTTGCCACATTCTGAACTTCAAAACTGCACAGGCCTGTTGCTGTAATGTTCTGGTGCTGTGAACGGCTGAGCTTCACTTCAAGTTATGTGGCTGCTGCGGCGTCCTGGGCCTATAGCCCTTGTGGACAGTTCAGGCGTCCCTCGTCTCCTGACTATATCTAACACCTACTCTAGCTTACCAGACAGCAGCCCCTCCTACTATTAACCATATACTAACACTATATACTGTCAAAGAACTGTGAGCACTAAAATGCCCCCCCATCTAGTGGCCATTCTTACAAACTGAACTTTTCCTGACTTTATACATAGCAGCACATAAATATGCATTACACTATTATCCCTTAAGGTAATACACATAATAGTGTATCAGTACCCATGTGACATCCAAAATGGAAATACACATGAACGTGTAGCAGTACCAGTAGAATGTGAGAAAGAGGTAAAAGACATTTTCCATTCCCTTACAGGAGCATGACTGCTGATGTTATGCTGATTGAAAGCCGACTCTCGGAAGTTAGGCAGTAGGTAGCCGGCTGTCAATCAACACGACGTAAGCAGTTACGTCCCGTCAATAAAGCAGAATGGAAGAAAAGCCGCCATGGGCGTACCCAGGATCAAAACTAGGGGGGGGCAAGCC
>VIAB01016230.1:3718-14075 GCA_009801035.1 Oophaga pumilio
TAATACACCACAAAATCACTGGTGCACAAGATGTATTCTCTGATTTAAAAGGTCAGTTGACCATCTGATGACCGAAAGGTGGAAATTCTTTCGATATTGCGACAAGCTACACAGGATCCACATGGAAAACAGCCTTGGCGTGGCTTACCTGAGTAAAAGGGAAAGGATGGTTGAGATACATAATGACTTTTAACTAATAGATCTTTTAAATTATTGCTCCTCCAGTCAGTTAAAATGGGTCTATCAGGTAATAGTTTGCCAAGAACTGGTTCTGTTTTTAATATAGCAAAGCAAAAAGACACGTCACTCCGTAATCAGTGAAAAAACGGGTGCCTATGTGTACGGTAAGATACAGCAAAGCAAAAAGACACGTCACTCCATGGCCATATTGTATGATGCACTTCCTATTTGTGTTCCACCATGCGGTTCACCAGCTACTTCCGACCGCGGCCATATTGTATGACGCACTTATGGTACGCTGATGCATGTGCGCACCAGAGCGCACTCTATCTGGGGAGGGCATTACTATTTAAACCCCATATTGTACATATTTTTGTTTAGCGCTCTTCTCTACAGCAGACTTTTGCACTTCTACAGCGCGCCTAACATAGGAACGCCAGTAATAAAAGACGCATGGTAAGCAATGCGGTATATAACTTCCTCAGCTGTGCACCCAGGCACTTTATTAGATCTGCTGACATTGTCATTATTTCACAGCAATGGTGTATTAGGCAGTTTCACTTGTCCTCTGCACTAAGGGACTCACGGGGTTGCTCCGAGGGTTTATATTGGTAAGCAACACGACATTTGTTTGTTTTTTTTATTTTTTTTTCTGTTTGGCCATACATCCGCCCATCTTTTCACTTTTTTCAATAGTGTCACAAATTTAGGTGCATGTTATACACGTGACACATTATTTTACTTTATTCTGCAGTTTCCATACCTCTCTATCATTTTTATTTCTTTAATATAGCAATATATACTAATCGTGAGAAGGAGGTTCTGAGACATGTGTAAATCTAGCTGCAACAATGTGATAATGGGTTATCCATATTTTGGTTTTCTCTAAACCATGCGCATGTATCTATTTTCCTATTTGAATAAGCGTGTATTTTGCTCTCTATTGGGGTACTTGTTACTCGACTTAGCTTCTTGGTCTGGTAGAACATATTATCATTATGACTAGGTGCATGAAACCAGTGATTTAATGTAAACTGATTGTATATTCCATTTAATTTTTGTCTCACTGTCTGTAACTAGTCTGAAGAAGGTCCAGGTAGTGACCAAAACGTTACAATTTAATATAAACCATTTGGATTACTTCATTGTGAATAAAGAATCAATTTTTGCTGAAACGGGAGTGCCAGATTTTTTTTCTACATACTGTTTTTAATATAGACTCGTGTTTATTAAGGATATTTCTGATATTACCCCACCGATTAATTGAGTGGAAATAAACCTGATGTTGTGATGCTCCACCGCTCTCCCCCTGGTGCCGGACAGGAGGTGGCCACGGTCGGACGCTTTGAACCGCTGGTATCCACGTTTGATGCAGCGTTGACTGTATCCTCGTGCATTGAACCTGTCCTGAAGGTCAGCTGCCTGTTTATCAAAACGCTCATTGGTGGAACATAAATAGCTGATCCTCAGAAACTGACCTATCGGCACAGCCTGTACAGAGGACAGGATATGGGCCAAGGAGGCAAGCAAAAGTGCATTAACCGATGTCTCTTTTCTGTAGACGTTGGTTTGAATCTTATCATCAGACATCTGGATGTCCAAGAATTCCATCTTTTTCTTGTGAAATTTGTGAGTTTGATATTATATTTATTTTGATTTAATCATACCATGAAGTCATGTAGGTCGCCCTCAGAACCCTGCCAGATGACCAACAGATCATCAATGTAACGGTACCAACACTGCACCTGGGAAGCATAGGATGGTGCACAGGCTGCGCCCATGGCAGTCTCCCGCCTCTGTAAAAAGAAGTGGTCTTTAAACATAAAAAAAAATTTGTGATTTTTTTTCAGTCTCAGAAAAAAATCACAAAAGTCCTGAACAAACTCTGGAAAGTGAGTTATCACAGAAGCCAAAGATCTGGACAAACATCCGGAAAAGCAAGAGTCACACCATGAACTAATCTCTCCAGTCTCCCAATTGATTACCGGATTGTGCTTAAGTAACCATGGCAAGCCTAATACTAATTTGGCAGGTAGAGAAGGAAAAATCATGAATGAAATGAATTCTGTATATAACACTTCTACCTTCATACATATATTCTCGACCTTCATAGTAACGTGACAAGAAAGTTATCAATTGCCAAAATTTGAATGGGAATGCTGAGAGAAGATAAATCATCAATTAGATTCAAGGCAGAACCTGAATCCACCAATGTAGGCAACAAAACAAAGCCAAACTTAGTCGCCAGGGATACCTGTAAGAAAAAACTGGATGGTTGTGCGAGAGACAATCCCAGACTTTTGGAACCTGCATCTTATAGAGTCTCCTCTTTTTTTAAAAAATTCATTATATTCAAAACATTGAAGCATGACATGACCCGAATAATCACAGTGAAAATAAAAACAAGCTGATGCTCCAAGTTCTGTACCCCCTCTGGGATCTTTGCAAGCACCAATTCGCATAGGTTCACAAACGAACAACAAGTGTCATAGCTTCCTCCAGGGAATGCAAACAAGGAGCGTAAAGCAGCATGTCCTTAATCTGATCTGAAAGTCCCTGGCAGAACTGACTCAGAAGAGCAATGTAATTCCAGGTGGACTCTACTTGTGGATCTAGGATTCAGCCACAGTGGATTTGTCAGGGTCGTCATAAATTAGGCCAAGAGCTGAGAAAAATTCCTTAACCAAGGAATTTACTCCAAATACCCTGTGAAAACATCACAAAACATTACCAGACCCCAATCAGAGGGTAATAAAACTTTCTCTCCTTATCTATGAACTATTCCAATATTTATGCTCATCCCTCTGCCATAATGACTATTCTGCTTCACGTCACTTGTCTTACCTGTTGCATTTTTTCTGTGTTTTTGTGTATAAATATGTGATTCTTCAGATTTTGTATTAGTTCAGCCTGATGAAGAGACCTGAGTAGTCTCGAAAGCTTGCAATTTGTTACCATCTTTTCAGTTAGCCATTAAATGTATCAACCACTGAGGACTCTCAACTCTAAATATTTTTTAACCAAGGATAACACTAAGGAATCTTCAGTCAAAGAAAATGTCGAAGCCTGTGGATCGCCACAGAGCAAAGACAAAACAATGCCCACTTGTTGACTCTCAGACCTAAAGGAGACAAAACGTAGGTGGAAGTATAATTTACATGAGGCAAAAAAGATTGAGAACTTACTTCTGTCCCTGTTGAAGCACTCTGTCAACTTTACCTTGGGTTCAATCACGATGCTCTGTTCGCCCGAGTCATTTGGAACAGCTGAACATGCGAGCTGTTGTTGACACTTGATATCCGCAAACTACAAGTGTAAAGTTTTTAATTGTGAAGCCAAGGCATTCACTGGATCCATGCTGACGCCCAGAACACACTAAGGGCTGGCTATAATGTTATGAACGTAATGCACATGCACTCATGGGTAACAGAAAAAGGGAAGACCTACTACAAGGAGATGCCACACCCACATGTAACTAGTTCCCGTACAGACTAAAGACCCTAGCTGCACAACTCAAAAACACCACCTCGAACTTGGTTCCCTTAAAGGCCATCAAGGGGCTTCTTGTACCTCCTGAAAAACCAAAAGGGAGGCTGCAATATACTGCAAAAAAGAGGAGAGGAAAGTGTACAGGAAGATGCAAAACCCAAGGTGAGAAAATTAAAACACTTTCATATAGGGTAGAGAGGGAAAGCTAAATTGAGTCAAAAGTAAATAAAACAAGTATAACCTCCTAGAAACCTAAAGAGGTGAAAGGAAGAGGAACTTGGAAGGAAAACAAACAGAATCACAGCTGAAATTCAATTGGTGTTTACCATGCAAGGTAAATCCCTTAGATGAAGGGCTGGAATTCCTAAACCCAAGTCTACCTCGAGGCATAGCCAGCAAAGCAGTGCAGTGAAGCAAACCTCAACCGAGAATGTGAAAGGGCAAACCAAAATGGGAAAATGGAAAACACTTGGAGAGGAACAAACCAAAAGGGGGAAAACACACAGTAAAAAAAAGGCAGTAGTTCAGCATCCAGAGGAACCAACCACGCTGCAACAGGTCAGTGGAACGAATCCCCAAACTACCGCTGACGTCAGTGAGGCAAAGCGGAGTCCAAGGCTGACCTGAGGTGATCTGACAGTGTGGGAAAATGTTCAGAAACTTTCCCACGCTATTCAGTTCATCCTCATTCAGGCGGGGAGCCTGTGCAGGCATGATTTCTTTAATTCTGCAGTGGTTTACAGCCGGGCCGGTCACATTAGCACCAGTCCCTGTTGTAAACTAGTTAACCCCTTGTGATGGATTGCAGTGGGGGACCTGACTGAACAGTGGAGAGGTATAGATATTGTTGCTTTTTTATTTTTTTTGCTTAAAGGAGAACTAGGCATTCAGTTGGATTGGCAGCATAATAAATTTGGTCAAAAACTTTGTGTAATTATTTCATTAAAATAATTTTTATTAATGTGTGTGTGTGTCTTTTTTAAACCTTTACTACTATAGGATTTATAATGGAAAGCTGTCTTATTGACACCTCTCCATTATTAACCAGGATTAATGTCACCTTTTAATAGCAAGGTGACATTAACCCCTTATTAACCCATGAGCCACCGCTAAAGGCAATGGGAATAGAGAGACTAAGTGCCAGAAACATCTGGGGTGGCTGGGGCCAGATGTTTGTAGCCAGGGGGGGCAAAAACCATAGTTCCGCTCCAAGCTAATAATATCTGTCCTCAGTCACTTGCTTTCCCTCCCTGGCAGAGAGAATACCGCGGGAGCCCACTGCCAAACCGGTTATGCTGAAGGATGTTGCAGGCAGCAGATCGCTCTCCACGGCGTCTGCAGACTCTGTCACGTCTGTCACATGTGCTAAGTGTGAACCTGAGTCTGCAACATCCTTCAGCATGACCGGTTTGGCAGTGGGTCAGTAATGGTGTGGGGTGGCATTTCTTTGGAGGGCCACACAGCCCTCCATGTGCTCGCCAGAGGCAGCCTGCCTGCCATTAGGTACTCAGATGAGATCCTCAGACCCCTTGTGAGACCATATGCTGGTACGGTTGGCCCTGTGTTCCTCCTAATGCAGGACAATGCCAGACCTCATGTGGCTGGAGTGTGTCAACAGTTTCTGCAAGATGAAGGCATTGAAGCTATGGACTGGCCTACATCCGCAACCTCATCAGGAGCATGCCCAGGCATTGTAGGGAGGTCATACAGGCATGTGGAGGCCACACACAATACTGAGCATCATTTTGACTTGTTTCCACTTTAAATTTGTCTTGTTTTGATTTTCATTTTGACTTGTTTCCACTTTCATTTTGGGGGTCTCTCCAAATCCAGGCCTCCATTGGTTCAAAAATTTGATTTCCATTGATGATTTTTGTGTGATTATGTTGACAGCACATTCAACTTTGTACACAACAAAGTATTCAATGAGAATATTTCATTCATTTAGATCTAGGATGTGTTATTTGAGTATTCCCTTTATTTTTTTGAGCAGTGTATTTTACCCGGAAAATCCTGTGTATTCATTGCATTATTCTTAAATGTTCATAAATAAACTACATACATATTCTAGAATACCCGATGCGTTAGAATCGGGCAACCATCTAGCATATCTATATATGTGTCTCAATGACATGTATATATTTATATGTATTCTATTTGTATATATCTATTCTTTTGATTCTTTATAAACATGTCAGTGTGATTTTACAGCATACCGCACTGAATTGCCAGCTTTTCTAAAGGACACCGGTGCGTATTTCTTGCAAGTCACATGTGTGGTCCATGTGTAATCCGTATTTTTCTCACCCCCATAAACTTGCATTGGCGTATTACGGGCGTGATACGGTGACAATCGCAGCATGCTGTGATTTTCTCAGCCTCTATAATATGGCCGAGAAAAAAAATTGGCTGATGGGAGCTGCCCGATAGATTAACATTGATACGAGTGCAATGCGATTTTTTATCACATAGCACTCGTCCGTATTTCTCGCTAGTGTGACTCCGGCCTTACTGTGGCGTACTGGAACCTTAGCAATGGCTTTGTAATTCTTTTTAGACTGGTAGATTTCAATGACTTTGGCATCTTTTAGAATCTCTTTAGACCCCAGAGCTTCATTATGACCTTCTAGCCTGTTTTACATTGCCAGACAGGTTGTATTTAAGAGATATTTACAATCAGCAGGTTTGTTAATAATTTTGGCTGGACATGGCTAGTGAAAATAAACCAACTTTTAACTGAATGCAGTTAAGGATGAATTCACAGTTCAGGTTTTTTTTTCTAGAAAGCAAAAAAAATTTGTATCTGTGTGTACATTTTTCCCATTTGTGTGTCATTCATTTTACTCATATGAGAAAAAATGGAAGGATGCTTTCCAAGCTTCTCTTAGCATGTCATTGAAAAACGGTCAGAAGATGCAACATGGATGATGCCTGCGTCCTGTATATTTTCTTTTTCACTGTCACTGACCCTTTTACTGCATGGACAAATTTGATCTGCCAATAGGACTAAATTCAGACATGTTTCCTCTTTTTTTTTTTAACAAACGTTAAAAAAAAATTAAGACTAAAATGGCTAAGTGTTCTAGCCACAAAAAAAAAACAACATATTGAACGCATGCGTGAAATTTGGTCAAGTACATCGGCTTAGCTGGTTAATCTAGTAGTAATTACTTTTTCACAAAAAGCAAGGTAGCGCTAAATAGCATTTTTTTTATATATTAAATTGAATCATTGTTTGAAAACAGTATTTTTAATATATCTTTGTCTAATAATAAAATCTTAGTCTAATATTAAGAACAGTTTGATCATCTACAGCATTCATGTGTTACAAATGTCCAAAACCAGAAGTTAGGATGTACAGTTACCTTTTCACAGCATGGTAGAATTTTAGAAGTCTACTATTTACTAGGACTCTGCTATGTGAGAAATCTGCTGAACTGAGAAAAAAAAACTGTCAGAAATCTCAAGATGACCTTTGGATTTCTGCTGTTTATTTGCAGTTTTTCCTTTGCATTGATTCCTATCATAAACAATGAGTGGCAGAATTTACACTGATTTTTCATATTTACTTTTTGTACTAAAAATCAGAAGTGTGAACATGCTCTACAACTTTAAGTCACATATAAATGCAAACTAAAGAAAAGCCACCAAGACTGCCAAGAAAAGATGTACAAATGCATTACTTAAACATTTCTGTGCATGCCGTATATGAATTAGCTATATAGGAAGTTGTTTTCTTGCTGTATTTATCAGATGCAAATAATGCTTTTTGAAGCAATAAATGATGTGCTACATACCCGAGTATATTTTAAGTCTATTTTTAAATGTTGTTTGTTTTTCATATTCATGATATTATGTATGGAAAGATAATTCAGGCCAGGTTCTCGGTGCAGCTCAGAGTCTGGAGGACTTCTGAAGAATTAGCATCCTTCACTGCAAGACATTCATTGCCGTATTCACCATGAAATCCTACTAGACCATGTAATAGAAGTATAACCTGAGTCCCCCCCCCACCTGTTACTTGCTAGACAGCTAACTTTCCTTGGCTTTTGCTAAAGGTCGATGCTGACAAATCTATCTATTTGGGGCAAATTGTCAGTGAGAAACTTCCGCTCGAACTATTTTGGACAAAACTGGCTGTTTGAAAAGGTAAATCCCATTGCATGAAGGTCTGAACAATGGCCAAATGTGTTGATGTGCTGCTGGTGGTTTGGACGGGACAAAGAGCGGATTAATTGGGGCCTTGGCTGGCTGATTCGAGATGGCTCCACTCAGCCCGCACTGCAGGGTGCCCCATTGACTGGTACCACAGTCCCACTTTTCACAAACTCTAAACAAAAGTCAATTTCTCTCTCGCTTTTTTTTTTTAAAGAGTGAGAGAGGGAGAAAAAGGAAGAGAGAGAGCCCGTGTTTGAGCTGTGCAAGGTGACTTGATGGATTATAAGACTCTATTGTTTGCTTCTTTATGTCTGCTATAAAGTTGGTTACTTTCTCGGCAAAGAAGAAGGCAAAGATAAAACAATGTCTGTTCTCACAATTCAAACAGACAAATTGATGTCAGAAAGCCATGAATTCTGGCATCTCCACCACATATACAGTTAGCAATGTTCTCAGCTAAAGTGAAAACTAACATTCTTAACATTAAGATGTTCTGGTTTATTTTCCCTGAATGCATTCTCTCTTACCCATTCTGATACACATACATATACTGACATCCCCCTAGATTTAAGGGCACGTAGGAGGTTGGGTGAGATTTAACAGGACTGATCTGAATCCCGCACTTGTATAGAGCACAGTGTCTCTCAATAGAATTCAAAAGTCACAGGGAATCGTGTTAAAAACGGGTCATTTGTAGTTAATAATTAGGCAGGGATCCCCTGGGAAAGCAAACAAAGCAAAGTAGTATAATGTGTTGCTCCCTGGGATAATTAATATAATACAGGCACATTCAAATGACTTTGACAAGAGTAGACTTATAGCAAGGAAAGTCTTTATCTGCTTAACTTTGTATGCATTATGTTTACATTTGTATGTATTTGTAGTTATTAATTTATCTCTGTCTATAACAATCATGTAGTACAGGTGGTGGCTATTGGATTGGGTAGTTTCACAATTCCATAGGAAGAAATTATACAAAATTATAGGCTGCCTGCACAAGAGTCTTTTAGACAGTTATTCCAGGAAAAGCCGCATCAGGAAAGTGTTGGCAGTCATTTTCCTGAAGTGGATTAACCGGCAGTATTGCTGTTGATCTTGTGTAGGAGTGGTGGAGCTGATGGCACTCTAAATTTTTTTGATGTTCATGTATGTTGTAAAAGGGTAATACTCACTTTGGCTGCAGTTTAGCTTAGGTAGGGTTAACTACAATGCCGGCCCAGTTTGGGAGGGTGGACTGAGAGTTAGTGTCAAGTATAGGAAGTGAAAGTCAGTTGGGAGCAGTGAAAAGCAGCAGGCTCAGGTCAGGGGCTGCTAGGGACAGCGTGAGCCTAGAATTTCGGGGCAGTGGATTACCAGAGAATCCCTCCTCACAAGGTTCCTTTTTACTGGCCAGGGAACCTCGACATAGATGTCGGGAGTCAGAAGAAGCCTGCGGCCCTGAAGTTAGTGTGATGCCCCCCACACACAGCATTACACTGGGACTGGGACATGAGTTGACTGTAGGATCCCAACGCAAGTGGAAATAGAAGCTCGCCCATGACTACCTCACTTGGACATCTTACACTTGCGGATACTCTGCCGCTGCCCTTCTTTACTCTATACTGTGAAGTACAGAGAGCAGGTGGCTTCTGGGTAGAAGACATCCAAAGAATGACCATGTCACTTCATAGTTTCTGAACCCTGAAGTGATTAAAAGAAGTGACAGAAGACAAAATATTTAATGACACTTAATGACGTGTCAGGCTATGTGCACGCGTTGCGGATTCTGCTGTGGAATTTTCCGCTCAGATTTTGCTAAATCTGCAGGTAAAATGACCTGCGTTTTACCTGTGGATTTAGTGCAGATTTACTGCAGTTTTTGTGTGGATTTCCCCTGCGTTTTGAGCCCTGTGGATTCCTATAATGGAGCAGGTCTCAAAACGCTGCTGATCTGCACAAAAGAAGTGACATGCTGCAGTTTTAAATCCACACCAAATCTGCGCTGAAAAATCTGCAGCATGTGCACTGCGTTTTTTGATTTCCATTGACTAGAATGGTACTGTACATCACTTGCAGTTCTGCTGCAGATTCGCAGGTCGAAATCCGCTGCGGATCCGCAGCAGAACCTGCAACGTGTGCACATACCCTCATTATGACATTGCTTTGCAATATATTCATTTTCATGGGGCACTTTTTCGGTGCATTTTCAGCCAGATAATGGGTGCAATCTGTTTGAAAAAGACACTGTGTGCACATAGCCCAAGAATCAAGCTCTTTATCCAAAATACAGACTAATCTTGCAGTAAATTATATTTTTCTCCAATCACAGTTTCATAGTTTTAGGATTGAAAGAAGACACAGGTCCATCAAGTTAATAAATTTGAGTTCATTAAACGATAAAAAGTGGCAAAAAGGCACACACACAATCATAATGTCTCAAGGGGAATTCTTAAGGTGACCCAAAGACAATATAATAATCACTTAAATTGCATAATATTCCAAAATTGTCATTAAGGCTATGTGCACACGTTGCGGATTGTTAGCGTTTTTG
>VIAB01016230.1:46796-58077 GCA_009801035.1 Oophaga pumilio
TTTATTTAAATATTTGGTTGCTACATAACAATGGCAATTATTTCAATCTGGCAATAAGCATCAGCACAGATTATAGGGACCTCCTTATGGCTGTGGAACACATTAACCTCAGGACTGTGCCAATGTCTAGAATGGTCACAGCATGAAAATGCAGAATGAAGCTATTGTCGTGGATTGCAATGATAATGTCTATGCACTTATAAAATCCTGCCCGTTATATGTTGATTAGAGTTGAGCGAATATGTTTGGAATTGGTCGCCGAATCTGAATTTGCCATATTCTTGCCATATTGGTACCCTATTCATGCCAAATTTATGATCGATATATGTCCGATTCCTAATATATTCATTCATTTCCCTCCCATTGACTCCAATGATGTTCAGCTATGATCGGCGAATATTGCAAAAACAATATTCGCTGCCGATCATAATCGGAACAGAATTTTGAAAAAATTCGCTCAGCTCTAATGTTTATATCAGATTATGTAAGAACTTCTCCGAAATGCTTGAGCTTTTTTAAGTCACATCGTCAAGACTATATGGAGAGTTGGTACTAAACTGTACTCCGTATTGATGCTTAAATTACGCTTATTAAGTTCTGTATAGTATCAGATTTTTTACTCAATAGTATAGCATAAGGTTCTATAGGATACTGCATGGTCTTCTGCTTAAAGGAAACCTTTCACCAGTTTTGTCAAATTGTGAAATGATCGGGAGGGAGATGTTACTCCTGCGCTGCTGCTGATGAATCCACAATGATTTCCAACGGATAAAAATGTATTAATAAAACAAGTTTACAGGGTCAATGCATTTCGAGGCCACGCAGGACCTTTTCATCAGCTAGGCAGAGGGGAGCCGACTGTCAATCAGCATGATGTCAGCAGTCACACCAGGTCAACAGAAGAGAAGCTACTGCTCTGTCGATGTGACGTCAGTGGAAGTTGCTGAATCACCAGCAGGAGCAGTCTATGACCGCACTGTGCTGGCAGAGATCTGCACCATATACAAAAGGCAGGTAGTTTGTCTGTTATTTCTTAGGTCCGTAGTAAAAAAATTAAATAGTCCTGAAAAATCCCTTTAAATATAACCCAATGTTCGACTTTTGGCTAGGGCATTTGGCCATCTATATAGTGCTTCTTTTAAATAGAAAAATAAAAGAAAATACATTTTATTTGAAGTATTACCTTTATACTGTATCTAGTTACGTGTACCGTTAATGTGTGATGCATAACATCACCATTTGTCCAATCCACACACCAATGACTTTCATGTAAAAATGTACAGATGAAATGCAACCCAAATTCCAAAATGTGTAAAATGTCTAAAAAACAAGAATTCAACATTTTAGAAATCTCTTGCCATATTTTATTCCCAACAGAACTTAGAACACAGATCAGAAGTTGTAAGTTAGACATTTTTCCATTTCATTTGAACAAATTAAATCAGTTAGAAATTGATGGCAGCAACACATCTCACATAAGTTGGGACAGGGCCATGTCTACCATTTTGCAGTTTTCCCTCTTTATACAATGGTCTGTAAATATCTGCGATCTGAGGAGACCAACCGCTTAAGTTTTTGGAAAGGAATGTTGTCCCATTCTTGTCTGATGTAGGATTCTAGTTGCTCAACAGTCCTGGGTTGTCTTTGCAAGATTTTTAGCTTGATAATGTGCCCAATATTTTCTATTAGGCAGAGGTAAGACATGCGAGAAACTCACACAAGTCTCGCATGTCAATACCCGGCACTGTCGCCGGCACTCGGACAGGAGCGTGCGGATACATGTATTTCTATGCAGCTGCGTGCTCCGGTCCGAGCTCCGGGTATTGACATGCGAGAATCGTGCAAGTTTCTCGCACGTCTGACCCCGGCCTCAGTAAAAGGTCTGGACTGCAGGCGACCATTTCATCACCTGAACTCTTCTTCTGTGAAGCCATGTTGATGTGATGGATGCAGTCTGTGATTTAATATTGTCTTGCCGAAATATTTAAGGACTTTCCTGAAATAGACATTGTCTGGATGGAGTGTGGCGCCCGTGTCTGTAGCGCCACAAAATGCCTGCATGTGTGATATACTTTTATCTGTATTGCCAGCTATGGTGAGGGTTAAGTTCTTCTGTTATAATTGCATCCACACATTATTACCCGATCCCTTACTGGGAGATTGATAACTTTTACCTGAACCAGGAAGTGTCCACGAGCCCTCGGGGGAGGAGGTGCTTCTGAGAGCTTACCATGTGTACTGTGCAGTGAAGATGTAGCAAGATGGAGGCCTGCAGGATGAGGAGAGGAGAGTGCTCTCCTTGCCAGGACAAGCTGCACGAGGCAGGGTATCAGTACCTAGAGCACAGCGACTTCCAGGGTCCGTGCCAAACTGAAAGACTGCCCGGTTTTCATGTAAGGAGCAATAGTGTGCTTTTGCCCGGGAGCTGCTGCAAGAGAAAGTGTTTTCCACAGGATTCGAGCTGCCTGCTCTCTCAAAGGAATAATGGATCCAGTAACTTTTTACCTTGGACCCCTGGGGGTCCAATAAATCGTTTATGAGAGGTATAATTAGCAGCAACAAGGCTACACTACGTCACAACATAGAAACTGAACTGTCACCATGCAGGTCTGACCAAAACCCTGTATGTGAATTGTATGGAAGCTTCCTAGTTGGGAAGGGGTAAATCATCTGCTACTGTCCATCACCACCTAACTCCCGGGGACATTCATCAGTGCCCAGTGAAACCATGCCAAATATCCCAATTGGTGTCACGAACCTTTTAATTATTTTACTATTAACCCCCACAATTGACAAAGACTGGTGTGTGCTCCCGGTCAGACTCGACCAGCACTCGGACCCCCGTGACCCAGTACCATTACTGCAGCAGCCCAGCCAGGGAGGCACAGGCGCATATGTTGTTCTCAAGTATTATACTCGGTGTTGATAGTGCCTTTCAAGATATATAAGCTGCCCATGCCATAGGCATTAATGCAACCCTGTACCATCAGAGATGCGATATGCAGGGTTTTGAATTGTGCACTGATAACAAGCTAGGTGGCCCCTCTCCTCTTGAGTCCGCAAGACACTGGTTTCATGGTTTCCTTAAAGAATTTCAAATTTTGATTCAACTTGTCACAGAACAGTTATCCATTTTGCTGCAATCCATATTAAATGAACTATGGCCCAGATAAGATGGCAGGGTTTCTGAATTTTGTCCAGCAAATTTTGGGGATTTGTGTGAAATTATGTCCAATTTGCCTTTTTTCCTCTGTTTCTTTTTGTGTTGTTCCAATACAAACAAAAGACAAAAATGTGTAAAACGTCCAATTGCATTAATTTTTCTGGGAGAAATACTTCATTTTCTGGAACAATTTCAAAGGTGTAAATACTTTCAGCAATGACTGTATATTGCTTCTTCTTTGCATGATAGAGATTTAACTTGAATTTCTGGATTGAACTGCAAACTATGTTCACAGAAAATGATTTCTGGAAGTATTCCTGAGCTCATGCAGTGATTTGTACAACCAAATCATGCTTATGTTTAATGCAGTCCCATAGATCACGAGTATCCAATATTGACCAACTACCTCATCTCTTGTGCTCATGGATTTCTACAGAATCTCTGAAACTTTTGATGATATTGTGTACTGTAGATGGTGGGATATTCAAGGTCTTTGCAATTTTAATTTGAGGAATATTTTTCAGAAATTGTTTAACGGTTTTTACACAGATGATTCTGAGATAGTTTTTTTTCGTCACATATTGTAATTCATGATAGTGGTAAAATTTGTTCAATCTGACTTGTGTTTATTGTGAAAATATCGCAATTTTTGAGAAAATTTTGAAAAATATCTCAATTTTCAAACTTTCAATCTTTATATCCTCAAACCAGTTAGTCATGCTGTATGAAACAAATAATAAATAACACATCCCATACGTCTATTTTACATCTGCATTATTTTTCAAACATCATTTTATTTGGTAAGTTATCAGAGGGGTTAAAAGTAGAGATGAGCAAACTTGAACTGTAAAGTTTGGTGTTCGTACCGATACTAAACTCCAAACTCAGACTTCTCCTGTCCGGAGAGGAGAGAGAGAATTTTCCGGCTCCAAAGTTCAGTATGGGTACCATTGATTTCAACTTGATTCAGGTTCAAGCTTGGGTACAGTTCTGGTACCCGAACCGAACTTTGGACTAAAGTTCAGTCAGCTACCAGAACCCGAACTTCCATGAGTCCACTCATCCCTAGTTAAAACTTAGTTTACCAGCAATTTCTCATTTTTTCAAGAAATTTACAAAACCTGTTTCTTTAGAAACCTATTCACATTTCAATGGACTTTGAGGGGCCTATATATTGGGAACTCCCCAAAAGTGATACCATTTTAAAAACTGTATTCCTCAAATACTTAAAACTGCTGATAAGGTTGGCGGATCGCACTAAATAAAATAAATATTAAAGTGCAATCGCAACCCGGGGTCCACCGAGCAGAAGTAAATCTGCTGCTAGAGGGAAGAAATGACAGAACAAGGCACTTCACCTTAATCAGACTGCGTTAACGCCACTCAGTATGATCAGAACGCAGAATACTCAACTCTGTTAGCTTCACAGAGAGGTAATGAACACGAATTGAACTAACTCTGTATCTGAACAGTGTTAAGGGCACACTTGAATGAAACAGATGCTGAGTCAAGAGAAAAAACTCAAAACGACACAAAGGGGAAAACCCTGTAGAACTCACAGGGGAGCAAAGCACTTATGGTTGGATCTTGCCCTGTAGCTGACCCGTACTAATAGCACATGTGGCCGAAACAGGTGCTAAGCCAAGCGAGGGCCAAAAAACGCTGCCTAAGAAGGTAGCTAAGACACACACGTGCAGACAGAGTGGTAGCGTATCCACTAACACACACCAACCATACATGATACTAGCGCACTCGCGTGCGCCGCTGAGAGTATTTTACACAAGGCTCCTCCCAAAACATTCATGCTGACATCGCCCACAGGCAAATCCTGAGCTGCCACCAGAGCAGCTGACGTCCGACCACCAATAGGAAGACGCTACATCACGGACATGCTCACTACGGTGATCTCTGGATTTAGACTCCAGGATGTGAGGCGGCACTTGTATAACACTGGTTACCATAGACTTGGCTTGAGAGCCAGCAGTAACCATAGGTACACCACGAGCCTGAGCAAGACACTGGGACCGACGTCTATGCTTGCAGCGGCCGGACCTGAGTGGGGGACCGCAGGGCCAGACAGCACCTGGGATCCATCCCGAGCAGCGGGAGAATCCTGGCACCTAACAACTGCTATCATTAATTTTTTTTAACCCTATAGGTGCAACACAAAAATCAATGCAAAGTGGAATGAAAAAAACATTTAATTTTACCTCTAAAATGTTTCTTTAGCCCCAAATTTTTCACTTTAGCAAGAGGTGACATTAAAAAGTGTACCTCACAGTTTGTTACTCATTTTCTTATGAGTGCAGCGATATTCCACATGTAGACAAAAAGTTCTGTTTGGACAAACGACAGGGCTCGAGACGGAAGGAGCAATATTTGAATTTTGGAACACAAATTTGGCTGAGATTGCGGGTGCCATGTTGCATTTGCAGGGTCTTTAAGGTGCCTAAACAGCAGAAACCCCCCACAAGGAACCCTACTTTGGAAACTACAAATCTCAAGGATTTTATCCAGGTGTATAGTCGGTATTTTGAACCCACAGGTACTACACAAAATTTGATACTATTAGGTTGTCATATTGAATATGTTGTCATATTGTTATCATTTTTTTAGCCTAACCCTAAGGCTAACTCTAACCTAACCCTAATTCTAAGCCTAACCCTAAGCGTAACCCTAAGCCTAACCCTAACAACAAAGAATGAAAGAAGTAAAAATTATAAAATAAAAAAATAATATTTAATGACTAAGGGGATAACACGGGGGGAGGGCTGATCATGGGGGTGCACAGCGAGGCACAGCCTAAGTGTCATAATACTATTTATAGGGCTTTTGACCACTGTGTTATATCATGTCAGAGGAGAAAGAAATTATTTTTACCAGATCTCACTTTTTTTTATGTGATCACCCCCAGCAGCTAAAACCCTGGATATTTTCTGACTATAAAGGGGGCTATTACCCTATTCACGATTGCTGTTTTAACTGCATATTGGCGGTCGTTAAGGTGTTAAAGTAATCACTTCTCCACATGCACATCGGCACAATAACAACCACTAATGTAAATGTACAGCAACAATATTTATCATTCAAAACCACACCTAAACAATAACTATAGTGGGCGATTATCTGTGAACCTAAACAATACTGTAGTAGGGCAAATATGTAAAACATATGTTATTCAGTTGTTACGTTTAGCACAGTTAGAATTATTTTCTTCACATATAATAAAGAATATTTAATGCTGTATAGTAAGATGGCATCTATCTGCTCCGTAAGTGACAAGTCAATCAATCAGTGCCCTTCGTCCTCATGGATGGTGCTTGTTTCTCCTTTTCAGGAAGAGTGAGTAAAAAAGAGAGACAGAAAAGAGACATTTTCTTTCACACGAGCCCCTCAGAATTACAGTTCATGAACTATTCAGTAAACTGACCGGCCTGAGCCTCCCCTTCAACGGCCTAATCAAAGGGGAGGATCTATGTGTTTTGTTGCTTGTCAAAAACAATCAGTGCTCGGCCCATTACATTTGCAGCACGTCGTTCTTTAATTGGTGTAACACACTGGGAGTTGAAAAGAAGAAAGTCCCACAAAAGAGCCCAAGTGAATGAACCCTGACTCACACAAAAATACTCTTCAGAAGTTCAGAGCTGGACACTAACAAGGATGTATAGAGGTAGAATCAAAAGGGGTTAAGTTCAGCAATGTGCTACCTTGAAGACCCTCTGTGCAAAGCGATGATAGCATTGACAGCTTCCAAAATAGTCATCTGCATGGAAGGTATGCCCTAACATATTCCCGCACAACAATCAATGTACCCTTTCCATGCTGAAACCGAAAAATTAATTTCACCAAATGTTTACCCTTCATGTGTTATTGACTTTTTGTCACTATTTATCATATAGTATTCAATGAGCCTATAATTTATAGAATTGGGAAAACACATGGAATTTCATACCAGGATAAAAAGTATAAAAACATATTTATGTTAACCAGCAAATGATTTTTTTCCTATGTCATAGCATATTCCAGTGACCATCTGGCAGGAGAGCTGTTCAGAGCCCCTCAGACACTGTGAACAGAGGGTTTAATGGTTGAAAAGGTAAAGTAATATGATTTGAAGCTCCAGACTCGGTAGGAGGAGCAGTGGAGCCTTTGCCCTGACAGGATTGATTAGTGTGATCTGCATGGAATAATTAAAAAGAAATCTAGTGTCACAAAGTTCCAGGGAGTGACCTGCTTTTTTTCTGTGAACCACACACTTAGCCGGTCAGTTTGGGTTAGCCTCTGTCACATGGGCTTTTATTCAGCCTTTAATTCACTAGAGCTGAAAAAGTCAGATTCCAGCGTTCTGCACTGCTATTTCTCATTGAGAGCCGCATTCTCTCTTAATTCTAGAAATTAAATGGATAAAAAGTAATGAAGTACACATTCAAAATCTGCCATTTTTATATTTTACATGTTATCATTTGCATCCATTGTATTAGATTATGCTTTTACCATATATTTAAAATTATTCAGGCAATGAAAACATGTCCACAGTTAAACCGCAGCTCCTATCATCACAGAACTTTCATCATTACCAAGGCCATGCAGACAACCCCAGCGTTCTAATGCAAAGATATTGTTCAAGACATAGAGGCTTATGACTTTTTTGGCAACCCCTTGGCACCCACCTCAGATTGGAAACCCACCTGTCAGATTGGAAAGCTTGGCTCTCTGTACACAGAAAGTGACTCCAAACAGAATGTCTAGTTGCCCCATAGGACAAATTAATTTGTAGACAAGGAGTTTTTTTTATGAGATAACACCACCTTTGAAAAAAAACTGTCAGAAACTTTAACCCCCAATCCATTAATATGAACATATAGCCATTTAAACGATAAGCTAATCTGTTTATGACCCCCCAAGCAGAGAGAAATCAAATTTTGAAGCTGTGTCTAAAAAGGCATTGAGGCTTGACAATGCACTTCTAGTTTCTCAGCCTTACCCTATCAGTACCCTTCCAAGGCTGATTGACAATTGACAATTCCTATACCCTGGTATACAACCACTGACCTTACCATCTGCCAGGGAAGGGTGCTTCTAGGTAGGAAATACAGCATAAGGCTCAGAATCTAGAAATGCATAGTCACGCCCCAATGCACTTCTAGACAGAGTTTCAAAATGTGATTACTTGCCTTAGGAGCAATACTTAGGGGTCCTAAAGAGATCAATTGGCTTATGTTTTGAAGTGCTACATAGTCATATTAATGGTTTAGGAGAGTGAAAATTTCTGACAAGTACCCTATAAGGTTCCCATAGAATGAGAACAAACTTGAAAGCTCAACCATAGTAACCATAGAACACCAAAACCTCAAATGTGTTGGTGTTTAATCTCCTATTCAGTATCTGGTACCACGAGTTTGAAACTTTGGATAGAAAACCAATCGTGCTGGTGTTAGATGTCTGTCATAACTGGCTGGCCGGGGAATTGGCTGCATTGCCTATTCCAGAAAGACCATGGACTCATTTGTCCATGGATTTCATTACGGATTTGCCTTTATCTGGTGGAAAAACGGTTATTTGGGTGGTGGTTGACGAATTCAGTAAACAAGCTCACTTTATTCTGTTATCCGGGTTACCTAATGCTGAAACACTTTCCAGGTTATCAATCATGAGATTACATGGCATTCATTTAAACAAAGTATCTGATAGGGGGGTGCAATCTGTCTCTAAATTCTGGAGGGCATTTTGTAGGAAGTTAGGGATTGATTTGTCATTTTCCTCTGCTTATCACCCTGAAACAAATTGTCAGAGGACAAATCAATTGCTAGAACAAATTTTAAGATGTTTTGTGGCAGCTCAGCAGGAGGACTGGTCCTCATTTTTGCCTTTTGCTGAGTTCGCCTTTAACAGTCGGGTCAATCAGTCCACTGGAACCTCTCCTTTCTTCTGTAATTATGGTTTTCATCCTCAGTTTGGAGAATTCTCTAATATGAGTTCTGGATTCCCTGAAGTGGAGGTGACTATTCAGAAACTTGGGGATGTTTGGAAGGAGGTCCAGAGGAATATTGGGGTGGCTTAGTTTAGCCAAAGGCCGATAGGAAATGTTCTGTGGGTTCCACTTTCAAAGTTCAGGATAAAGTTTTGTTATCATCCATGAATATTAGGCTAAAAGTACCTTTGGCAAAGTTGGGTCCAAAATTCATTGGCCTGTACGAGATTCTGGAGGTAGTAAATCCAAATATGCAGCAGATTGTTAAATCCAATAAATACAGTGTATTTTTCTAGTGTATTGCAATTAAAATATAATCCTGTGGACCACTTCACATAGAGCATTCACCAGGTCCGCCACAAAACAGCACCTTGGTCTTTCAGCGTCTGCACTTAAATAAATAGCAGGTGCTACATACAGTGGCCAATTCACATAGAAACAACCTGCATGCCACTAATCAGACCTTATATATTATAATATAACTCACACATATACAGTGGATTCTCATAACTCACTTGAGTGTCATAAGGTCATCAAATTTCGACAAGAAAAAGGGGTATTAGGTAGATGTCACCAGTCTTAAGCTGCACATATCCTCCGTGCTAAATATGAAATGTTGCATGACAGCCCCAACCCTGGTCCTTAACCCTGCTGTGGAACTGTGACGACTCCTGGAGTGGACCCTCTGGGTCGTGGTACCAACCCACCCTGGGCGAGCTGACCTAGTGAGAGCCACCCCCTATACAGAGAGCATCAGGGGCAGACACATGGGAGTAAAGTACCACGACTGCTGGAACCAGGTGGTTGGCTCACAGAAGACGGGAGAGTGCAGGATTTGGAAGTGTGCAAAGCGTGGACACGGGAATACGTAGAGTACAGGACAGTGCAAAGTGTGTGCACGAGGGTACGCAGAGTACAAGACAGTGCTAGACGTGTGCACGAGGGCACGCAGAATACTGGATAGTGCAAGAAGCACGACAGGGCACAGAGCAGAGCTTGTGCTAAGAAGCATGAGAGGTACAAGGCAAGGCAGAGTGCGCGCTGGGAAGCACGCCGAGGTACAAGGTAAGGCAGAGTGCACGCTGGGAAGCATGCCGAGGAACAAGGCAGGGACCTGAGTACAGAAAGCAGCGAAGCAGAGACAAAGCAGGTCTAGCTAGGAAGCACGACAATAATCAGGCGCCGCCTACAGGAAGAGGCAGCCTGATATAGGGAAAATGTGCTGGGACTTCTGGGTCAGGTCCTCCAGAACCATAGAGATGTTAGAGGAACAGCCACAGGGTCAAGTGCGGGAGGTACGCGTGCACACTCGACGAGATGACGTCGGGCGCTGAGCCCGGGCGCCAGGTGAGCACGGCGTAACAGGAACCATGGGGTCATATAGACCCCAGCGCTGAATAAATTGAAATATTTCTAAAGCTGGTCAATCTCAGACATTACATAGTAACATAGTAACATAGTTATTAAGGTTGAAGGAAGACTTTAAGTCCATCTAGTTCAACCCATATCCTATCCTAACCTGCCCTAACATGTTGATCCAGAGGAAGGCAAATAAAACCCAAGTGGCAAACAGTAAGCTTCACATTGGGAAAAAAAATTCCTTCCCGACTCCACATACGGCAATCAGACTAGCTCCCTGGATCAACGCAATATCTAGGAAACTAGTGAATATAGCCTGTAATATTATACTTTTCAAGAAAGGCATCCAGTCCCTTCTTAAATTTAAGTAGTGAATCACTCATTACAACATTATACGGCAGAGAGTTCCATAGTCTCATTGCTCTTACAGTAAAGAAACTGCATCTGTGATTATGACTAAACCGTCTTTCCTCCAGACGTAGAGGATGCACCCTTGTCCCCATCTCAGTTCTAAGAGTAAAAAGATCATTAGAAAGGTCTTTGTACTGTCCCCTCTTATATTTATATATTGTTATAAGATCACCCCTAAGCCTTTGTTTTTCCAAACTAAATAACCTTGAGTGTAATAACCTGTCCTGGTATTGCAGACCCCCCAGTTCTCTAATAACCTTGGTCGCTCTTTTCTGCACCCGCTCCAGTTCAGCTATGTCTTTCTTATACATCGGAGACTAGAACTGTACACAATATTCTAAGTGTGGTCGCACCAGTGACTTATATAGAGGTAAAAT
>VIAB01016231.1:0-22470 GCA_009801035.1 Oophaga pumilio
GAGGCCCCTTTCACTAGCACCAGTGAAACAGAGCACTGCCAGCCTGGTAGTGTGGCCATCAGTTCCTCGTTAGATATAAGCCCGATCCATTAACAGGATTATATCGGGCCAGAAACCATCCCCGGTAGCATGGAAAGTTAAACTAAGAAATGAACATGTGGATTTGTGGATCGAGACAAAAGAGCAGCCCAAGGTTAAATTATATATTTGATCGCCTTATTGGCACACTAGACATTGCACTATATACACGATGGTTATACATATACAATGGTCAGATACGTAGGACAAGAAATAAGATAAAAGCAGATGGATCATGTCAATTGACAGATTGATGTTTGACCATATGTGCGCTGGGCAACAGGTGGCATGGGCTGTCAGCTGGCTCCTAGGTCCCTCACAGCAGGTTACTCAACGTGACCCCCATTTCGAAGTGGACAGCATGCATAATGGAGAGAAAGACCACTTGGCCTTACACTAGCCTTTTTCTCCTCTGTGCCACTCCCCTTCTGCCCTCTGGGCTGAACTTAAATCCCCTCCCCTTGCCTCTGGCAGCTAAAAACTCCAAAACCTAAGATGAATCATAATTCTTTAATGGACCGTCCTAGGGAGGCGGTTTTGTATCCAGCTGAACCCCTGCTACGTGTTGAGATTAAACACATCTTAGCTAACTGGTTTCTATTAGCCATTCTACGTATCTCCCCTTCCTGTGGTGTTAGAACAGATTGAGACCCTGGGAGGCATTAAAACGTAAAAGGATGTACAGCTAGGATGTATAATATCTCCATAACTCCTTATGGAATTATAATTCTAGAATGTTCTTTGACAACTTCAGTGTGACTCTATATTGCAAGCAAGCCTTTGTCCTGCTGTGAGCTGTCTGTCTCAAGGTGTGAGATCTGTCACTCAGAGCCTTTTGAGGCCTGACCCCCCTCTGCTGAGCTAGGTGTTGTCATACTTCTGTATGCTGAAGGGAGTTTTATAATCCCATGACAGAAAGGATTCAAATGATTGGCATGAAATTATATTTGCAATATTCTTCACAGAAGAGACCCCTAGTCATTTTTTAAAAAATTAATTCATAGCACAGGTGCCGGTTGATGAATACTGCTATCAGGGGTGCCTGTGCTCGCTGTTATCAGCAACAGCAGGTGTAATATTCTCTCATCAGCCGACGCCTGTGACCGGTGGTAAACTTTTTATTGCCAGTCACAGCTGCTGGCTCACACTGTTTTCTGACAGCGTGGTAACCGCAGCTCCCTGACCGGCAGTAATAATCTTATCGCTGATCAGAGCCTCTGTTTGCCGCACTGTCATGAAGATGACAGGGTGGTAAACAATGGATGTTCGGGTCCCCATTCATCTGAATGGGGGCGGGGTTTGGGTTCAGGTACCATTCAGTACCTCCTAGTCTCAGACTGGGCAACTGAGCTGTCAATATAAACACAGACAGCTCAGCACGCCCCTGCACCAGACTGTAGAACTGAGTTGTCAATCACTGCACAGACTGCTCAGCATTAAGGGATGGAACACCTGTCATGTCTAACTAACAGGAACTGAGGCCTCCAGGAGGATAAAACATGCAATAAAATACAAGTTTCACACAATAAATATCAGGGGCTTCAGAGGGGGTGTTACACCCTCTTCTTCACCTTTTTAAGAGTCATTTGTAAAGTTGGATTTGGGGATTATGAGAGTGAGTGAAAGAATTAATGGAATGTGGTTTATTCCTGCTGTATTAAAAAATTAATACATCCATAGTAGATCTAGTGGTTGCACAAAATTAAGAAAATATACTTTAATTTTGGGACAACATTTAATCTTATAATTACCTATCTTTTTCAGTCAAAATGAACTTCTCAAAATGCAGATGTAATTTCTGTCCTCCTGGAGCATCTATTGTCCATGCGCAAAAAAGATTGTTGCTGTAGTTGCTTGGGAAATTTGGGGACAGAACTCTTCCAACGGTGGCATTTTGAACTCTTCCTCCACAAGGTGCTAAAGAAAGACATAAAGAGACATTAAGGAGGACTTGTCACCATTTCAACCATTTTAGAAGCGATCAGCTATCGTTCTTATTTTGTTCTCATTGCTCTCCTGAGAATTACGCTTTCTGGTTTTCTTAAATCTGTCTTATTGTTCCAGAGATATGGACATTTTTAGTCCCAATTTTGAAAGTGGTTGTCCACTACTAGGACAACACCTTCTCATTCCTCATGTTTGACCCCATTAAAATAAAAACACTTCTACTCATCTCCAGTGTCAATGCCGTTCCAGCAGTGTAGGTACACACATTCCCGGGGCTCAAATGAGGTTGTTACATCACACAAGCCCTGTGCCCAATCAGCACCAGCGTCACTGTTCCTGCCTTCGGACGTGTTGAACATCAACATCTTTCCTCCCAATAGTTGGAATATTCTCTTCTGCTGCCTTACACTTCAAGGTAAATAATCCATAGCGCCATCCATTATAAAAAAGATATGTAATGTAGGATGCATCATGGATCCTTTAAGTATGGAATCAGTATGAACAGAGACCAATTTAGAAATATGTTGGAGATGAAATACTGTGTGTTTTACATCTTTGCATTATTTTTCACCTGTAATAACTTAATTAATTTTACCTCTTTTTTCAGTTTTTAATGCTTTTGTAGTTAGAAAAACTGCAGTTTTAGAAATATTCATCAAGCCGGCAAGCTTTCTCATCATCTATCTAAAAAATTGGTTTGAATTAATGTGGATGTATATGAAAATATTAGTCAGTGACTTCTGTGTTTTATTTTTACATATCCTTCTATGAAGAAATAATGTAGATACATGAATAACTGCACATACTGTATCACAGGTTAGGACTTAGTGTACATGACAGAGACATAGGCTCTCCGTGTACTGCCGTATGATGCCTCTATATAACACCATATGACAGAGATGTTTTACTCTTATAAACACATACTTCTAGCAATAAATGTTTCTGAAATATTCCATACAAAGGAATGTAGCCTTGTTTCTTTAAATAGATTATGGCAGGTCCATTAGACAGTGGCAAAGTATGTGGGGTAGATGAAGAAAGTGGGACAGTCGCTCTAGGCCCACTTACTTAGTGGGGCCACCTAAATCGTAGAGTGAGCGCCGTTTTCAACTATATCAGCATCTATATAGCTGATATTGTTGAAACCTATGGTAGAATTGGGAATCATGGGCTCCCTGTACATACTCTCTCCTTTTTAGAGGCCAGAGGTCATTATAGGTTTACGTCCTAAAGAACAGTGGGGAATGCACAAGATGACAGCATTTTGGCAAAATTTTGGTGTTGCAAACTCTGCAGACGACTCGTGGCTAGAACAAGTCATCATGTCGGTCTTGGTCAGATGGAAAAGACAGGAAAATTAAAGACTCCCAACAGAAAGAACATCCCTTTGAGTCAATATATATAACTGTACTGTAATCCATTTTATGTTCTACAGAACTAGTATCTATGATTATATGTTCACTGTATGGCAATGTATCTTTATACAGGGTGATTCACTCGCTACATTAACTGGTAAATTTGCTGTAACTTTTAAAAGAGATGGTCGACCATACTGAAATTTGGACTGTTCATACTTTGGTTCTTGTGAAAAGAAGGTAACACCCTTGATCTGGTCTTTGCTTGGCTCTGTTAAATCTCCTACCTAGATAACTCACCTCTTCCCCTCTCTGACCACAAAATCCTTTTCTTGACGCTCACAAATCCTCACCCACCCCAGAAAACTCATACCTACGACACATACACAAATCTGTAAGCCATTAAGCCTCATACACTTTCAGACTCCCTACACTCATCACTGTCCCCAATCTTCTTTTTTTACTGTCCTTATCTGGCTGTACACCACTACAATGACACACTCAGAAGCACCCTTGAACAAATAGCGAACCTCACCCTCAGAACCTCCAAACACAGAGTAAAACAGCCCTGGCTCACATCGCAAATGAGATTTCTCCAGTAATGCTCTAGGGGTGCTGAACGCCTATGGAGGAAAACTTGCACACCAGAAAACTTCATACACTACAAATTTATGCTAAGAACCAATAATTCTGCCCTCCACCTCTCCAAACAGACATACTTCACCACCCTGATCCACTCACTATCTAACAACTCAAAAAAACTTTATGACACCTTTCACTCCTTCCTCAGTCCAAAAACACTGGCCCCTATCACAGACATTTGTGCTGATGATCTGGCCTCACACTTTAAAGAGAAAATGGAGAATATCCATCAGGAAATTAGCTCTCAGCCACCAAGTGCTGTGACTCCCATCTCTCACTGCATCTCCTCTGGCTCACTCTCCACATTTGACCACGTCACAGAAGAAGTCCCCAGGCTATTCTCTTATCGTCTTACGGCAAGCACTACTGATTCCATTCCCTCACATCTCCTCCAGTCTCTCTCTCCAGTCATCACTACTCACCTAACTAAAATCTTCAATCTCTCCCTCTCCTCTGATACTTTCCCCTCCTCCTTCAAACTCTCTATCATTACTCCATTATTAAAAAAAAACCTCTCTCGATCCATCCTGTACAAATAACTACAGACCAGTCTCCAATCTCCGCTTCATCTTTAAACTCTTGGAGCGCTTGGTCTACTCCCGCCTTACCCATTACCTCTCCACTCATTCCCTCCTAGACCCTTCACAGTCCAGCTTTCACCCCCTACATTCTACAGAAACTCCACTCAAGGTGACCAAAGACCTTCTGACAGCAAAACGTAATGGTGCTCATTCTTCTCGACCTCGCTGCAGCTTTTGATACTGTTGACCACCACCTCCTACTCTCTATGCTCCAATCAATAGGCATAAAGGACACTGCTCTCTCCTAGTTTTCTTCCTATCTTTCTGACCGCTCATTCAGTGTATCGTTTGCTGGCTCTATTTCTTCTCCTCTTCCTCTCACTATTGGGGTCCCTCAGGATTCAGTCCTTGGCCTTCTTCTCTTCTCTCTCTACACGGCCCCAATTGGACAGACCATCAGCAAATTTGGCTTTCAGTACCATCTTTATGCTGATGACACACAACTATACAAGTCATCCCCTGATCTTACCCCCACTGTACTACAGAACACCAGTGACTGTCTGTCTGCAGTCTCTAACATCATGTCCGCTCTCTATCTGAAGCTCAACCTTTCCAAAACTGAACTTCTTCTGCTCCCACCATCTACTGACCTCCCTAAAGCTGACATCTCCGTCTCCATGTCTGGCACCGCAATAAAGCGATACCAATCATTCCTTCACGTCCCATATACAATCTCTTTCCCACTCTTGCTGCTTACACCTAAAGAACATCTCTAGAATCCACCCCTTTCTCACCATGGAAACAACAAAAACCCTCATTGTTGCCCTGATCCACTCCCGCATGGACTACTGTAATATTCTATTAATTGGTCTCCCACTCACTTGACTTTATCTGTTATGATTCGGTAGCTGAGGAGTGCAGGCAAAAAGGCAATACACCAGAGCAGTTGGAAACTATGAGATTGCAGTACCCTGACTAACCACCACAACTAGAGGCAGCCGTGGAGCGTTCCTACGTTGGTCCTAGACGCCTCGTCACAGCCTGAGAAACTAAGTACACCTACAGATAGAAATAGGAAAGATATCTGCCCCGGAGCAGAACCCCAAAGATAATAGCAAGCCCCCAAACATGTAATGGCGGTTAGACAAGACGAAATACAGACACAGACAGAAAACAGTATGAGCAAACGTTGGGGCCCAAACTAACTAAATAGAAAAGGATAGGAAGGGTACTTACTGCAATCCCAAAAAAACCCTGAAAGCACCAACTCTACTAATTTCAAAAACACCTGAGATCACACGACCTCTACCACCTAAATTAGCTCTCTGGTGTAACAAAATCAAAACAGCAGCCACTGAAAAAACTGTAAAAAACAAAAGTACAAACATCAGTGGCTGAACTAAACTGAGAGGGCAAAAGCCCCCTGAGGGGACCCAGAAGGCCCCCACAGAAGTGCAGGACAAAATGCAAAAATCTAGCACAGAAACAAAAAGAAGGAAATGTCTTATCTGTAAGCAGGAGATGCAGACACGACACAGCAGGCTACAAAGGAAACTGGAATCAAGGATTCAGACCAGAACAATTGATCACCGGCAACCCTGATGGGAAGGTGACTCCCTTATATAAGACCAGTCAGAAACACCTGATTCCCAGTCCTCACAATCTTCACTGAACAGACCAGTACCGCTTGTAACCACCAGAGGGAGCCTCTGCTCAGAACTCATCTCAAACCCATTCACAACATTTATCCTTGCCAGTCCATCCTTAATGCAGCATCCAGGGTTGTCTATCTGGCTAATCAGTACTCAGACGCCTCTGTTCTGTGCCAGTCATTGCACTGGCTGCCCATGCATTATAGGATCCAATTTAAACTGCTTGTTCTCACCCACAAAGCTCTTCACAGTGTGGCACCCTCCTACATTTCCTCCCTCATTTCTGTTTAGCGCCCGAACTGCTCGTTACGCTCCGCAAGCAACTTTTGACTTACATCCGCACTAATTCATACCTTGCACTCCCGACTCCAAGACTTCTCACGAGTTGTACCAATCCTATGGAATGCTCTACCCCAATAAAGTAAAAATTGATTTGGCACACCGAATCTATTTTTACATTATTGTGGAGTGGAATCCTATTTGTGCACCCACCTACAGAGGAGTGCTGCACAGCCTTTCCTTTGTGTTCTACCCAACTTACACAGTTTTAAGCGCTCCCTAAAAACACATCTGTTAAGAGCGGCCTATCACCACACATACTGGCTGGTGACAACCTGATTCAGCCTTTATCTATCAACATTCTCTCAAGATGGCTGGACCATCATTGTAAATAAGCACCTGTACTTTGTGTCTCCCCCACCTCATTGTAGAATGTAAGCTCTTAGGGGCAGGGTCATCATTATCTTTGCTTTAATTATTGAACTGTTGAATTGTAAAGCACTGTGGAATACATTGGCACCATATAAATAAAGATCTATTATTATTATTGGAAAACTGAGTCCTTAACCACTTCATGACTGAAGGTATTTTTGTTTTTGTGTTTTCGTTTTTTGCTCCCCTTCTTCCCAGAGCCATAACTTTTTTATTTTTCTGTAAATATAGCCATGTGAGGGTTTTTTTTTTGTGGGACAAGTTGTACTTTTGAAGGACACCAATGGTTTTAACATATTGTGTACTGGAAAACAGGAAACAAATTCCAAGTGCGGTGAAATTGCAAAGAAAGTGCAATTCCACAATTATTTTTTGTTTTACTTTTTTACTATGTTCACTAAATGCTAAAACTGACCTACCATTATGATTCTCCAACTCATTACAATTTCATAGACAGACACTAAACATGTATAGGTTCTTTTTTATTTAAGTCGTGAAAAGAAATTCCAAAGTTTGTAAAAAAAAAAGTTGCGCCATTTTCGGATACCTGTAGCCTCTCCATTTTTTTGTGAGGGCTTATTCTTTGCGCGCCGAGCTGACGTTGTTAATGATACCATTTTGGTGCAGATATGATCTTTTGATCACCCGGTATTGTATTTTAATGCAATGTTGCGACGACCAAAAAAAACATAATTCTGTCATTTTGACTTTTTTCTCATTATGCTATTTAATGATCCGGTTAATTTTTTTTATATTGATAGATTGAGCGATTCTGAATGCAGCGATACCAAATATGTGTATGTTTGATTTTTTTATTGTTTTATTTTGAATGTGGCGAAAGGGGGGTGATTTGAACTTTTATTTTTTAAATTTTTTTATATTTTTAAAAACTTTTTTTTTAACTTTTGGTATGCTTCAATAGTCTCCATGGGAGACTAGAAGCAGCCATAACTTGATCAGCTCTGCTACATACAGGCGATGATCAGATCGCCTGTATGTAGCAGAATTGCTGACTTGCTATGAATGCCAACCACCGAGAGGCGCTCATAGCAATCCGGCAGTGACAACAATAGAGGTCTGCAGGGGGTCACCGATGGGCGGATTTCCGGCTCGCTTGCCGGAAGCATGTGTTAAATGATGAGGTCAGAGTTTGACAGCAGCATTTAACGGGTTAATAGCTGCGGGTGGATTGCGATTCAAACTGCTGCTGTTCTAGGCACATGTCAGCTGTCACTTGCGATTAAAAAAGGACAATTGGGCTTAAAATGCATCAGCAAGTGACTGCCATCATTAATTAATTGGAAATAGGTCTGATATTTTATCTTCTCATATGGATGCAGGAGTGTTTTTCTTCCTTATCCTCATATGTTGCTGCCATAAATTGGATTACTATTTAGATCCCACCTATCATTTGCTGTTAAAAGGAGTTGCCTGGAACTAAACAATTTAATAACCTATTTGTAGTGAATATGAAATAAGGTGCAGTACCCAGAAACAGCCACAAAATGTATATGACTGCCATTTGCTCATATCCAGCAACAACTTGGATTTCAGCTGATCGGTGGAAATGCCAGGTGTTGAACCCCCACTAATCTCATATTGATGACCTATTCTATGGGTAAGTTATCTATAGTTTACTCTCGCAAACCAATTTAAGTGGAAATCAAAGGTGGATAATAAGTGCAGAATAATTTCTATATTGTACTTAGATATTACTTAAATACAATTCTTTGATCTCTATTATCTTGTTTGCGTTAAAACAGCACTCCAGCATTTCTTTTATTGCAATGCTGGAGTCGTGCTACTAATGTATGTTCCCTGCATCTAGTCTCATATTTACCAGCCGCCATCTAGATTTTTTATCAGCGCCGCTTTGGTTGATCTCCAGCAGGTTGTAACATGCTGGACCTCTTCATTGTTTCCTGGAGTAATCTGGAAGTCACAACTCAATGTTGGGCTATGCGCACATGGTGCTTTTTTGCGGCAGAAATGGGAAAAACATGCTAGGGAATCCTTATGCCAGCTAATTCAATGAGAATCCTGAAGTGCTGTGCAAATGATCAGTAATTTTCCTTTTAGTACTTGCAGTGTATTTTTTCCTCAGCATGTCAATTCTTTGTGCAGATTTTTAGCATTTTTCACCCATTGACTTCAATTAAGTAAAATCTGCAGCAAATATGCAGGTATAATAATGTTTGCGGATTTGCCGATTTTTTTTTTTTTTTTACTTCCTATTGTGTTTCACACACTGTTATCTGTGTGACAGCGTGGGAAACACTGGCGCGGCGGTTCCGATAGGCAATAACGTTACCACCAGTAACCATCACCGCTGTCAGAGCTCTGTGGGATCACGCTGTCAGACATCCGCCTGACCACGCAGCTATGACCCGTGGTAAAAAGCTTACCGCAGGTCAGCAGCCATCAGCTGATGAGAGAATTAGTCTCTCTTCAGACAGCGCCTGTTCTCAAACTTTAAAAAAAATAAAAAAATAAAACAACCATATACTCTCCTGTCCGTCATAGTCCACGTAATCCAGAGTGTCCCACAGCTATCTCACTTGTAGAACAATCACATCGCGAGATGTGACTTCTCTAACCGGCCACCCGCGATACACTGACAGGAGCATCATCACTCCCACAGTGTATAGCGCTGATGCCATATGTGAGATCACTGGGGTTCATCAGCTGATGAACTCCGGTGAATTTCCTCACCACAGCTCAGTGCTATACACTGCAAGAGTGACTACCTCCTGTATCAGTGTGTAGCCAGCTGTCCTTTAGAGCAGTCACATCAGTGACTGCACTCAAAGTCATCAGGATTGTCGTGGGACATTATGGATTAACTTCTCAGTGAACAGTTGGGGAATATTATTGTTTATTATTTTAATTCATTTGCAGAGACATTGGCTTCAGTGGAATGGGCATAGACGGGAGTAGGGTTTACTTTAGATTCAATAAAGGAGTCTGGGTCATTAATTCAATTAAATGACTTTATTCTTGGTGTGTGTTTTTTTATAATATCACTATGGGGTAAGTATTGGGGTCGTCTTACAGATGCTTTTCCATTACTAACCTCTGGGCTTGATGTCACCTGGCAATACAAAGGTTATATCAACCCCTCCAACTATCACTCCACTTGCCACTGCACCAGGGGTCCCCATGTAAACTAGCCAGTAAAGGCTAAGCAAACAGCTGTGAGCTGATATTAATAGCCTGGAAACCTTTATGGCTATTGGCTCCTTCCCAGAATTGTAATATCAGCCATCATCTGTCAGCTTTCCCTCTGCTGGTTATGAAAATTACACGGGGGCTCAAGCAATTTTTTTTTCATTTTTTGTAAAAATTAACAGGTGTAGCGGTGCATGCTGATTTCTATCAGTTCATGTTTGGTTCCAGCCTATGTAGGTTTATTCTGTTAATGCTCCTACATAGGATATTGACAGTGTGTGTGTGTTTATTTAACTCTTTACTTACTGATTTAGTAATGAGGGTGTCTGGCTGACACCTCTTCATTACTAAATCTAGGGTTTTGTGTCAGTGACAGCTGACAAAATCCCACAAAAGCCAAAATCCCATTACCATGATGCCACTGCATCAGAATGAAAAAAGATGATGTTGAACCAAGAAATGACATCACAAAACAGGTTTTTTTAATATCGTTGTTTAGCTCAACAAGGCATTTATTGCTGCACAAAAATGCATGCAAAAAATGCATACAAAAATGTGGCTAAAACGTGGCAAAAACACGTGTTTTTGCAGCAGCGTCTTTGCTGGAAAAAAAAGCAGAAATTTTGCAGAAATTTCTGCAAACAAATACTCAAAGTGCGCACATACCCTAAGTCTATGAGAGCAAGAACTATGCCAGAACAAGGCTCTCATAGACTTGCATTGAGAACTAGTGACCGATACCTCTAACTTCCAGCCAGTCAGAAGCAGCAGTCACAAGATGGCAGCATGGGACCAGAGTGGTGTTGAGAAGAGCTGAATACGGTGGCTAGTAAGTACAAGACTAGTGTCAGAGAACTTACATTACTAGCACCAATCTAGCTCAGAAATAAATAAAAAAAACAGCTGGAGTGGTGCCTTAACATTATGTATGTTTGTTTATTTAATTATTGGCCTTTGTTTGGATCCATAGTACATACCTATGCAGATAGGCTCTTTATCACTCCATCGAGGCTTTGAAGCATTGATGCATGTGAGATTTCTGGTCCCTTCCAATTCGTATCCCATATTACAATGAAAATGGGCTGTACCTCCAGCATGAAGATCCATGACAGCAACTTCTCCATAATCTGGCCTTCGAGGAAAAGTGCAGCTCAGCATAAAAACTAAAACAAGACAAAAAATATATATTGCATTTGATTTTCACAGCATTTACCATGGAATTACATGTCAATAACTTTTCAAGCTGTTGAAACGTATAGAATATCTGTCTATATTATGGGGTTAATACCATTAAAAGATCACTGCTCCTAAATGATAACATTCCTAGATTGATACTGTTGATACTGAGGTATTTCCGTACAGTAACATTTATTACATAAAAAAATATTAGAAACAGCTTCATATTAAGTTATGAAGGGCTAACTACTCTGCGAACACAAGGGAACATTGGACAGAAAGCTTAATGTCTGTTGTAAAGTATCTTCCACAATAAACATAATAATTGGATGACATTATTCTGGCACTTTTAGCTTTATATTTATGAGCATTATTAGTAACCCTAAATTAAAATTGAATTTATAATAAATAAATGAATAAATACCAGTGAATATTTACACTGTAGTTAATATAGATTTTGTAGTAAATGTCATGGACTGTATAGTTCCTTCATTAGAGCAAAGCTATGTTCGAAAGCACATTAATGATTTCATTAATACAACGTGTAAATAGCGATTCCCTATAATCAGACTATTAGTAAGGCTGCCTTTATAATGGCGCCCCTATAATAACAATGCAGGGCTGTAGGGAAATCTCAATAGATGCCATGAAGATGATGATTGTAGAATTTAGACTGTATTTTTTCAGGGATAATGATTAAAAGAATAAAATGCATACAAAGCTTAGTACTGTCTTATAAACACCCGTTTGTTGTTTCTTGTACAGGTTTGGAAAATTATAGTTTATTATTACTTTTTCAAAGTTCATTCAAAAGTAACTATCGATACAACCGCACTTCTTGCTGGAAAAATGCCTGCCGCAGCAAAACAAGGGAAAAGACAATGCCAAAATCTGTGCAAATTTATGTAACAAAATTATTAAAGTTTGAGTAAGATTGTAACTAGTGATGAGCGAGTATGCTCGTTGCTCGGGTTTTCCCAAGCACGCTCGGGTAATCTCTGAGTATTTGGGCATGCTCAGAAATTTAGTTTCTGTTGCCTTAGCTGCCTGATTTGCGTCTTCTAGACCAGGGTTCCCCAACTCCAGTCCTCAAGGTCCACCAACAAGTCATGTTTTCAGGATTTCCTTTGTATTGCACAGGTGATGCAATTATCACCTGGGCAATACTAAGGAAATCCTGAAAACATGACCTGTTGGTGGGCCTTGAGGACTGGAGTTGGGGAACCCTGGTCTAGACAACCTGAATTCAGGCTGTCTAGAAGCCGCAATTCATGCAGCAGTGGCGACAGAAACTAAATCTCCGAGCATGCCCAAATACTCGGAGATCACCCGAGCGTGCTTGAGAAAACCCAAGCAACGAGCATACTCGCTCATCACTAATTGCAACTTCTGAATTCTGAGCATTTGACTATTTTTATGGTTTGGGTAGAAACCATCTTTAATGGTGAACGGTAAGTTCTCAAGAGGATAAAATTGTTGTATGGAGTATATTATGTTTAGATGAGAACTTGAATTGAGAATATGGATGGACACTTGCCAGGATGGAGATAGACTCTCCCAAGGAAATTTAACTCTTCATTACTGCATTTCAGAGTCCCTTCAAACACCGACTTGATGGTCGGTGTTTGAAGCACAGTTACAGGGCTTCTGCCTGGCTTCCTGCTTTTTTGGCTTCTGGCGCCTGCAGCGGTGTTTTCTTTATTCTCACGATGGGTCCCAGGAGAGCAAGGATCTCTGTGCTTACCGGAGTTGCTTCAGCCGGCTCTGCGACCGCCCTGGACACTTTCCTTCTGCGAGAGCAGAGAGGAGTGTCGGTCCAGGCGCCATCTTGCTTGAAGGGGGAGTTGTAGGAACGGCATGCAGAGGCTGTAGTTCCCGGTGCCCTGAATGTAGGGGACTCACAGCCATGCTCGGTGGACTCAGCAGTCTCAGGAAGTGGTGAGGAGGATAAATGTGGGAGTGACGTCCCACAGCAGCAGCAGGCTGGAAGGGACCAGGAGACATTGATATCCATTAGACAGTGCATTCCAGAAAATGGCGGTAAGCCATAGGCTGAGGAAGGAGGACATCCCTCCCCCCCTCCCAACAGAGCCATTCCTTGGTTCCCTTGCTAATCTACAGACCCACAAAGATCCTCATGGATCAATGCAGTAATGATGGAGAAGCGGGAGAAATGTTTCTTAAAAAGGGTCCCCTTAAGATAACAGATAAAGTCACTCAGGAGGAGGAGTGGAGTGAATATACAGGGGAGACCTCTGATGAAGAAGAGGCCCATATGGGAGATCACTCTCCGCTACCATGGGTGAAATTTTTTTCATGTTTTCCCTCAAAGGACAATTTAAAATCATTAATAGCAGAAGTTAAAAATGCATGCAGATCTGAAATTGCCTGTGTACGTCAGGACCTGCAGCTTTTGGCTGTTCAGATTGATTTTTTGGAGGAAGATCATGACATTACCAGATTTCATTTGGCTGAACTACACCAGACATCTATTTTACAGCAAAAACTGTTAAAGAACTTCGGGTTCAATTGGAAGATCTGGATAATCGGGGCAGGAGATGTAATATCAGAGTGAGAGGCATTCCAGAATCAAAGGAGCAAGAGAATATCAAAATAGTTCTGCAGGATATCTTTTATTCCATCTAGGATGCCTCTGCCTCAACACCTATTAAGTTTGATCGAGCTCATAGGGCCTTACAGCCCAAAAGGATCGTCACCTTACCCACGAGATATTATCTGCTGCCTCTATGATTTTGAAATTAAGGAACAAATTATGATGAAAGCCAGGTCCCAGAATGAAATACTGCAGCAGGGAAATGTGGTCCAGTTATTCCAAGAGTTGTTGTGTATTACCCTGCAAAAAAGGCATCATCTCAAGCCCTTATTGACCATACTAAAGGATCTCCAGATTCCATACAGATGGGGTTTCCCCTTTGCTTTAACAGCCCGGAGAGAGGGAATATCGGCAACCCTGCACTCCCTGGGGGATCTCCCAGCTTTTTGTGACTCATTGGGGCTTCAGATCCCTAAGATTATTGATTGGGAAGCTCCTGGTTCTATAGGTCAGCCACCAACACCATTCTTCTCCCAGAAAAGAATAAAGTAATGAGGAGGCCAGGGCACCAGGAGAGGCAAAAGAGGATCATCCACTAATGAACTTGGCTGATTCTTCTTAGATTAACCTAACCTGATGTTAATTATTTTCTAAAATACAGGAGTGAGCATATTGAAGTTGCTTTTGTCTCTCTAGTAGTTTTATCCAGTGCAGGCTTATTTTTATAATGCTTCTTAAGAAATTGGAAGCCGTTCAAATTGTATGCAGATATTACCACAAAATAGGGTTGCTATTTGTTTGGGGGTGCCCTGGTCTGTTCTGTTGGAAAAATTATTTTTTTCTTGGTTATCAGTGGTTTTCTCTCCTTTTTTTTCTCTCCTCTAAGCAGGTTACATTTTGGGCTCCGCCACTCTAGTAATTTTTCCTTGGGCTATGCTGTTTTATTTCACTTTTTCTCTTAGTGGGTTCATTTTACTTCGCAAGAGTAGCCTTGGGCCAGGTAAATCGTACCTGGGAAATAAGGTTCTTTTTTCTTCTAATGGGTGCAATTGTTTATTTTTTCTTTTGTCTTGTCCTTGTTATTCTTCTGTCCTCGAGTTTTCTTCCTACCCATTTGTTTTGCTGCGGCTTCTTGTTCTAGTAACATGGAACATCCTGGAAAGTATGGCTTGTCACTGTACACTAGTGGTCATGGGAGACGTGGTGGTTTCCGGGTTCTCCGAAGTTGTGAGTAACTCATACACACACTATGGCATGCATAATATCACTGAGCGTTAGGGGTCTCAATTCCCCCAGAAAAAGGTGGCTCACTCTTCAGGAAATGAAGTCTCGGAGTGCTCAAATAGTCTTCTTACAGGAGACTCATTTTGATAAATCTGGTACTTTCAGGCTTGCCTTTAATTCCTTCCCTGTGTCCTATTCTGCCTTTTAACAATATAAGAAGGGTGGAGTGGCAATATTGATATCTTCGGGTTGTCCATTACTGGTGAATAAAACACACATTGATTCGGGGATAGATTTGTGGTGTTGGAAGCTTCTTTGAGGGGTAGACCTTTCATTTTATGTAATCTATACGTGCCAAATACTTCTTCTTCCTCAGTTCTGTGGGAAGCCCATAAAGCCGTTATGAGAGGTTGTCGTATTAAGGAGGGTACCAGATTGAAAAGGAATGCTAAATTTGAATTTAACAAACTAACCTCTCAATTAGTCAAAGAGGAAAGTAGGTTGGCCGTTTCGCCCTCTTTGAGGGTACTGAGGAAAGTAGTAGGAATTAGAAATAGTCTAAAAGATCTTTCTATATGTAAAGTTGAAAAACTACTTCTTTATACAAAAAATAATTACGAAAAAGGTAATGAGACTTACTCATTATTGGCTAGGTTATTGAAGGATAGAGCTTCGTCTTCTCACCCTCAGGCCCTTAGGGGAGTTGACGGCATGATCCATTACAACCCAACTGAAATCTCAAATTTACTTTTTGATTTCTAAATTGTATAACCTTCAAGATACCACTCCTTTAAATAGGGCTGATAGAGATATTTCACTGAAAAATTTTCTATCAAATTTAAACCTTCCAGTTCTACCCCCTGAGGTTTTGTTGTCTCTTGGTCAACCTGTAACCCAGGAGGAGATTGTGGGCGTTTTGAGGGATCTTCCGTTGGGCAGGTCACCTGGACCGGATGGGTTGATGTACTTATAATACAAAACTTTCCTAGAGGAGCTTTCCCCTCATATGGTTAAACTATTTAACTCTTTCTTGGAGGGTTCTCCCATTCCAGATACGTTGTCACACTCTTATTTAGTTATTATCCCAAAAACTGGAAGGGATCTCTTAGACTGCTCAAATTATCAATCAATTACATTACTTACCTCCAATCTAAAAAGTTTTTCCCGCATATTGGCCAATAGGCTTAACAGTTGGCTACCTCAACTTATCAATAAGGACTGAGTAGGGTTTGTCCCTAACCGGTAGGGAGGAGTTAAGACTAGATGGGCAGTAGATTTAATTGAGGTTTCTAATAGAAATAATTCACAGTCCCTCATATTGAGTTTAGACATGGAAAAGGCATTTGACCTCTTCAATTGGTCCTTTATGTTTGAGACTTTAAAGATCTTTGTAATTTCGGGTCCCTTCAAGACAGTCGTTAGTGCATTGTATAGCTCCTCTTTGGCCTCAATTAAATTGCCTTTTCACACTTCTCCTTCGTTTACTTTCTCAAATGGCACTCAGCAGGGTTGCCCTTTATCACCTATCGTCTCTACTATAAGTCTTGTGCATAGAACAATTAGCGAAGATCATACAACAAAACCCTAATATTTCAGGAGTTGAGGTTATGAACAAAGTGTTTAAGAACTCTTTATTTGCAGATGATGTTTTTAACTCTAACTAAACTCCATATTACACTACCTAATCTTATGAAAGATCTCAAGAAGTATGGGGACCTGTCGGGTTATTAATCGAACACCTCTAAAACGGAAGCTCTGCCACTAAATATCCCTCCTGATGTATTGGACCATTTAAAGTTAAACTTTAAGTTTAGATTGAAGTCTGAAGCTACTAGGTATTTAGGGGTTAACCTGTCTTCCTCTTACAGCAATCTATATGCATGCAATTTCCCGTTACTTCTGGGTGAGCTGAGGAGATTGATGGACAGGTGGATGCCATTCTCACTCTCGTTAATAGGCCGTACAGCTTCTGTCAAAATGTCTCTCCTTCCCAAGCTGCTTTATTATTTTGAAACTCTACCTGTTAAGGTTCCCATGAATGAACTTAAGGCTCTTCAGGCAGCCATAATGAGGTTCATTTGGAATGATAAGCATCACCGAATATCCAAGCATGTCCCATAAGTCGCAGAGGGGGGGTCTTTCCATCCCGGATGTTATTAAATATTATTGGGCGGCTCATTTACGTACGATTCCCTCATGGGCTTCATTGTTGGCTTACAACAAAAGGACAGAGATAGAAAACTTATGGCTGGCACCTATTCATCTGAACTCGTTACTGTGGTCAACTACATCCACTAAAATAACAGTTTGTTTGTTGGGTCCTATGCAGTTCACGAGGGATGTCTTGAGTACATGTATGAAAAAGTATACCCTGACTTCCCCTATTTCACCAATGATCTCTTTCATATATCAACCTTTGTTACCAAATAGTATGGACTCTGCAACGGCTCATCCGTGGATTTCTGTGGGATTATTCAGGTTTGCGGATCTGGTAGAGGGGGACACGCTGGAGCTTCTTTGGTTTGATACCATCAAGTCTAAATTTGCCATTTCTAACAGAGTTCTTCCAGTACTTGCAAATCAGACATTTTGCCTTTTTGCTTTATGGTAGTTCGAAGGTGTCTATGCCTACTGATTTTGAGAGGATTTGCAAAAGGGGCACATCAACCAGAGAATTTAGGATATATACCGGATTCTGAATTGTCCTCAGGAGGGCCAACAACTTAAACACCCTTACATGAGTAGATGGGAATCTATCGTGGAGAGAAGTTTATTACCCCAGTGTTGGCAGACCATATGAGAAAAAGCATCCTAGTCCTCTATTTGTATCCTTTGCAAGGAAAACCAGTAAAAAATATTGATGTTCTGGTATCATACCCCTGATTTCCTCCACAGATTGAACCCTCAACTCTCAAATTTGTGCTGGCGTTGTGGGTCTGAGGTGGGCACCACATTTTTTGGTCTTATCCCAAGATTACGGGGTTTTGGGATGAAGTGAGAGTCTTAATAAACAGGGTTCTCTGTTTGGAGGTGGGGCTTGACCCAGTTATCTATATGCTTAACGTTTCCCCTAAAGGGATCACCTTATGCAGAGTATTCCTTTAAATCCAACACAAATCCCTGTCCTGGTCTTAAAACATTTGCATATAAATCCCTTTATGGATGTTATGAAGGGTTTGATTTAGGAGTATTGTTGACCGTTGACTAATAGTAAAGAGTGTACGTGCAGAGCACAACACCGTATAGTATAGTTGATACCTCCTCATGATTCGTATGTCACATACTATGACCATAAAATATTAGTGGAGTTTATGATAGTCCACCAGATAGTTGTGAGACATACCATAATATATAAGGTCTGATTAGTGGCAAGCAGGTTGTTTGCGTGGCAAGCCATTATGTGTTGCACCTGCTAGTTATCTGTTGAATTTATATGCAAACGTTTTAAGTCCGGGACAGGGATTTTTGTTGGATTTAAAGGAATACTCTGCATAAGGTGATCCACATAACCTGCCATATTGTGGTCTCTTACGGATGCATAATTGTGGGGTTTACACACAGTCTGGTTGATTGCTTGTACCTGCCTCCGAATGATATTGTGTACAGTCAGTGTACGGTATTGATTACAGAGAATACGAATAATTGCCATACCTAGGGTGTAACTAAAGGACAGAGGGTCCTAATAAGTCTTATATAGACTATTGTGTTTACCCTGTTGATGTATGCTCCACCTTGTTGTCTTTCTTTTTTGTCATAGCACCTTGTACTTTAGGATATTTTTGTATGTTTGTATTTTTGGATTTTTAAAATCTATATATTAAAAGTTAGATTTTCCAACATCTAGCTGTATAAACTTGAATTGGATGACGCAGATCAGCTGATGTGTATTTATGTAATAAGGATGTGTGCAATTTAAGAATATCAACGCCTTTTATGAAGGTGTGCAAAATAATTAGGCAGCTTGTATTCCTCAGGCAAAAGTGGCCAAAAAAAGAGCTTTAACTGACCCTGAAAAGTCAAATATTATTAAATGTCTTACAGGGGGATGACGTACTCTGGAAATTGATCACAGAACCATCAAAAGATTTGTTGTAAATAGTCAATAGGGACACAAAAAAGATACACATTAACTGCTCACTAAAAATTTGAGAAGAATCAAACGTGAAGTGATCAGGAACCCATTATCCTCCAGTGCTGTCATATTCTAGAACCACAATTCTGCAATGGTTTTTGGGGTTTTACTTTTATGACATTCATTGTACTGCAAAAATGACCTGGCTATATCATTCTCTAGATCAGTAAAATTATTGCGCTAACAAACAATTTTTTTTGACAAATTTTATATATTTTTTACATTTTATATACACATATATTTTTTTTAATTTAATCAATGAAAAAAATCGTAAAATTTGTGGGAAAAAATTGTTTGCGTCGCCATTTTCCAAATCCTTTAACAATAACAGGTTTTCATTTTTCAGTTGATAGAGAGGTGTGAAGGCTTGTTTTTTTGCCTAGTGAGCTTATGTTTTTGTTTATATAATTTTGTGGTAGCTATGGCATTTTGATTGCTTTTTGCATATTTTGGCAGAGTTGTTGAAACGGAAAAGCCTCTAATCTGGCTTTTTGATTTCTCTTAGCGGCTTTTACCAATTGGGTTATAAATTTTATATTTTTATAGACTGGACTTTTATGGATGCAGTAATACCACATTTTTGTTATTGATTTTAATTGGGATGCAAATTTTTAGATTTTTTAAAATGGCTTTTTTGATTTTTTTTATATTTTTATTTTCATTTTGTAGTTTTTTTTATGGACTTTAAACTATTATTAATTGATCAATTGTTTTATATACTGCAATACAACACAATACAGACAATATGACATTCTCCCATGAAGCTGACCACTAAGTTAAGCTTCATAGGATGAAAAACATGGCAGCCAAGTGTATTTCAACAGCCCTTCATCTGCCATGATAAACTATTGGATCCCTGTGATATCGCAGCCAGGGGCTTATGCTAGTGTATGCATGCACCATTGATTGAGTTATTTACATGCCGTTGTCAATGAATGACAGTGGTTTTTATTATTTAAACAGCAGTAATTAGTGCACGCACTGGCGGCTGCTGCTGTAAAGGGAAGATGTTTGCTGACATGTATTGGGTATAATGCGGGCTCAGCTTCTGAGCATGCAAAGTACATGATATCCACACAAAATGCCATAGGCAATTTGTGTGGATATTATATAACCCAATGTTGACCCATAACAGTATAGTTCTAGTGCTCCATACATGGTATCCAAAATATGGTTTAGCAGTACCAGTACAGAATGTCATATGTCGGCAAGGGCTTAAAGAATCGGTAAATACACTTAAGATTGCCATTTACAAAAGGTCAGCTAATTGCTCATTCAGCTAACAGTATTTATTCTGATTGGATATGCTCTCTTGACTTGGCTCGAAAGTATGGGGCATATTAAAATGTAATATGTGTGATTCTCACTCCCCCCAACATCTACCACCTACACATTATATCATGGATTCATGGGCTGATCAGGCTGAAATCGAGAAGTTCAGATAACTCCAGTCTAATACAAATGTTCAGCTTTATTTCTTTGGGAACAGTGTATTCTAGCTTTATTATATTGTCAATTATACAAATGATACTATTGTGATATATGTGATCTAGAGACAGATGTATACAGAAAAAGTTCTTGTGTTTTCAGCACATTTTTCAAATATAAACTATCTTTTTTATGTTTTCTAAAGAACAGATTCTCACATCTTAAAAGACATTTTTTACGTGATTCACTCTAGAGGATGAAATTCAACTTTCATCTAATCAAACAAAACCAACACATGGGAAATGAATATACACAGATGGTTCGGCATTTCAAAACAAAATACTTTTGCTTCTTAAGAGCTTAAAAAAAATAGCTAAGCTCACTGTACATCTCTATACACACCAATAATGCATTCATCTGGAAACCGAATTTTCTTTGCTATTTGTTATTTTGTACACCACTCACATCAGCATTTTGCTAGCCGATCAATATGTTAGATTAACTGTCTACACTTGGAAAGGAATTGAGCTATATAAATAGTGTGTCTATTGTCACTGTAAGTATGAAGTGGCCATTATTAGCCTTCAAACCTTTTTAGCTGTTGTCTCAATTAGAGCAGTTAACTTCAGTAAATTCTCATAGACGGAGTCCTACCTCTGAGACCCCCACTATTTGGAGAACAGACAGCTGTAAAAAAAAAGGAGAGGGGTGTCATAACTGTAAGAGGCCATAAGCTCAAAAAGGCTGCCTTGGACAAACTTGGCACAAATCACTCCATCTGGCAGATTCCAGAAGAACCTCAACCTTCACCCTTTAACCACTGTATAAGCATTTGGTTTTAAAATTGGGTCCAATGGATTGCTTTAATGGAAGGGTTATTGTCTGTAGGAGTGAACCAGACGCAGGAAGGGTCATCAAGCAGGGTCAAAGCCAAGAGGACACATCAGAAACAGAATCGTAAAATAAGAGTATAGTCAGAATTCACGCCGAGGAATCAGGAAACCAGCAGGAGCAGGGACTAGAGAACAAGTCAGGCAGCAAAGATAATTGACTGTTATTGGAAGTCAGAAACCCATGGGTTTAAATAGCAGGAAGCCCCTCCCAAGTTTCTCAGAAAGGAGTAATCAAAACGCCAGACAATAAACTCTATCGCTCTCTAGCGGCACCAAAAGTCCTATGAGTAAAACATGACTGTCATGCATCATTTTCAACAAAGGTGCTGCACCGCCTAGTGGCCAAGCAGGACCTGAAGAGACAGGAACTGGCACAGATGTTACAAGGGGGAGAAGATGGGAAGAGACAATACATTGTTTGGTGAGTGAGATTTCTGTAATTCACAAATAAAGCCCCTATTTTTAAAGCATTTATGGCAAATACTATGGCTATAGCTAAAATGTCTCTTATAAAAATGTATCAGTTCTGCATATATTTAATATTCATCGTAAATATGGAAACACTATAAGACACTCACTTTGATAATGCAGCTGAAAGGTTCCGATTGTATCATCTTGGAATGTTTTGAAGTAAACTGAAAGGCTATTGGTAGGACTTCGGATCACTTGACCTTCAACCAGAAGAGTTTCATTTGCCAGGACCACAAGACCTTCCTCACTTATACCTCGAATGGACAGGTGTTCTCCTTCAGATAGGTTTACACTTTTAACCTGAAATTAGAAAATACATTTTTCATAAAACAAATACAATATTTGCACATAAACATTTTGACAATCTTTATAAATTAATATTTGTAAAACCCAATATTGCATTAAATTCTAAGAAAATTAGGGTTAAGTGACTTCTAAAACTAAATTTACACCTAGAAAATGGATATTGTGAGGTTACTAGTGTTGAGCGATACTGCTCGATATCTAAAAATATCAGA
>VIAB01016232.1:1619-13098 GCA_009801035.1 Oophaga pumilio
AGGTGTGTCCAAACTTTTGGTCTGTACTGTATATAAAACTAAATCTGAACGCAGCTGGTGACAACCTGGTTCATTTCTGGAGTAAGGGTTCAATTTAGTCATCTGTGGATTTCAGTCCGATCTCAGATCAGAGTGCACAGACTGGCCACCAGTCTCCCGATGCGGGCGTAACAGCCTCATAAAAATATATTAAACTGTCATGCTTGGGATCGAGACAGCCATGGCCAATCCATGCTTTAGCAGACCAATAGGCACTGATGCCTGAATAAGCCCTAAGGCGAAACGTCTTGCATGGGCAGGAGTCTGAATTTTTTGTTTATTTTTTGAGATGCATCAGGCCATCAAAGATAGCAGTAACCAGAGCTTTGGCTTTGTCACATTAAGAAGACCATGGAACCAATTCATTATTACTGGCATTTCATATACTAGTCTTAATGAGGGGCGTACAGGAATAAAATGGGCCAAATTCATTAAGAGGCGTATTTCCCTTTACGACTTAAGCGTATCTTTTCAGCGGCGTGATCTCGCCAGAAATGTTACTTCGTACAGCAAAGTTTTTCATTCTTTTCTTTCTCTCGTCTTGTCATCTTTTTGTACTTTATATAAGCCTTTTTATATTAAAGTGACCCCTGGGTTTTCCACTACTCAAGCTCATTTGTCTTGTTGAGGTGTGAATTTTTCTCAATTTGTAATATAAGTGGAAGGCGAGTGCAAGATTTACCACAGTTGATTTTTCTTTTTTAAACTTTTGTCCTTTCCGTCTAAGAGTTATAGCACTTTTCGTTTCCATCTTCTTAGCTTTATGAGGTTTTGTGGAGATGTAGTTTTGAATGACTCCTTTCACTTTACCTTAAAATGCATTAAAAATATGAATAAAAATTCCATTTTATGTATAATAGTGAAAAAAATGTAATTGCTCCATTGATTTGAGTTTAGCTTTTATGGCGATCATTTTGCGTTAAAATTAACTTGCAACATCATTTTTAATGACAGTATGATTATATGGTAATAGCGATACAAACTTTTTTAAATATATTTTAGTAGTAAAAAAATCTGATCTTTCTAAAATAAATGCCTATGTCACCAATTACTGAGGCCCATAACTTTTATTTTTTTTAATGGAGCTGTATGAGAGCTTTTTATCTTTTTTTTTTTTACATGGTGAGGTGGTGTTTTTATTGGTATCATTCTGGGGCACAAACTACATTTTGCTAGCTTTTTATTGGATTTTTTGTTAATGGCAATTCTGACGACTTGACTATTTTTCTCTTTACAGCATTTACTGTAGGGGCTAAGTAACTCTATTCTTTCATAGATCAGCTTTTTAGGGATGCAATGATACCAAAAACAGGGAAACGTGTGAGGGGGGATTGATTCAAACTTTGTTATTATTTGTATCAATAATTTCTATTCACTTTTACCGTATATACTCGTGTATAAGCCGAATTTTTCAGCACATTTTTTTGTGCTGAAAACACCCCCTCGACGGGTCACAGAGGCAGGAGCTGGTGGGGGAGGGGGAGCGGCCGATCAGCGGGTCACAAAGGCAGGAGCCGACGGCTGTGGCTAAAGCCTGTGCAGCTGCTAAAAAGAAATGAAAATTCATTTCTCTTATAGCACGCACAGTTACAGCCGCAGCCACCGGCTTACAGCACACTTCCTACTCACCTTCCCGCGCTCCCTTGCTGCATCTCATTCTGGTGCCAGCAGCTCCTGCGGCTGAGCGATAATGTGGCCCCGCTCATTAAGGTAATGAATATGCTTCATACTCTGGGCCATCGGCGATGTGCTTGTCTCCCAGTCAGGGGCCATTCTTACGACCACCGCATAGGGCCCTTGGGGACCTTGCTCCTTGTTGGAAGCTACATGGTCCCCCTCCTTTAGAGGACCATGGAACATAAGGGACCCAGTGTTTACATAAACTTTGGCTCCGGTCTCCATCTCCTGAAGAAATCCGTAGCCCCGGCTCCTATTGAGGAACCGGACGACACTGCGGGTCATCCGAGGCGCTGCAACTCCTGGACGATTCATTGCTCCCGCCGCCTCTTTTCCCGAATTACCCCTCGAATCCATCGGGCCTCCGCAGCCACAGGCACCCGGGGTTCCTCCACACCCATGCCGCCGGTGTCAGCCGGAACTGGGGCAGCCCAGGGAAGTACAGGGGCCATCGCTACGGGGGACAATGGTAGAGATGGCAGACGGAATACCTCCGGCGAGGACGGCGGGGCTACAGGAAGCCGCGGGTATAAGGATGAGGTAACGGGATGGCCAGGTGTGGACTCCTTACTCACCGCCACACCCAGTGACAGTCCTCCAGGGTGGCCACCACTGTTGGTGATCGTGAATGCCATGATTCTCCGCAGGGCCACCTCCAGAGTCTTCCGGAATCCCGCAGGTTCCCATCAGGGCATTGCCAGCTCTTCGTACTCCTCGGCTTTCAGCTGTTGCTGATTCGAACAGGGGTAGCTCCACCAACTCCTCCGACCACCAGGTCTCGAAACGCAGGCCTGTCTCCGCCTGGGCCTTGGATCGCCTCCAGTCCTGGTGACCAATGCCGCCGCCGAAAGACATGCTCTTGCTGCATGATTCCAGGTAATAGTGCCTCTCCTTCTGGGTTCCACTCATTCTTGGGTGGGGTCACTTCTTGCTGCTCCACCTGTTTCTTCTGGTCAGGCGGTTTGGGGGGCAGCTCCTTTGTCGCCTGCACCCATTTAGGGGGGCATTCTTCGCAAAGGGACGTGGCTTTCTTCTTTTCAGCACCAAAATGCTTCTTTGACGCCCACGACAGACAACCTCATCCTCACTTTTCACGCCAACGGACGTCATCTTTTCTGCAGCGGTCAGAGTCATCTTGAAGTCCCGGTCAGCCGCCATCTGCAGTCCTGTCACGGTGGGCAGCAAAACACAAGTCCCAGGTTCACAATCAATAGTCTCAGGCACTCCTTCATCACAAGTCCCAAGTTCAAAATCACAAATCTCAGGCTCAGAGTCACTGCCAGCTGCCAGCTTCATTTCTTTTACGGCGGGCAGCAAATCACAAATATCATGCATTCCCTCCATCGGTCCCAGGGTTGCAAGGCTGCTAAGGTCCATCCTGCCGACTACGCCAAGTGTAATGAGGTGGCCCAGGTTGGTAGTCCCAGCCAAGTCAACTAAGCCACAGTCAGTGTACACCCCGGCCGGCAACTCATACAGAAAATAGGCAGGATAGACAAAATCCCAGGCACGATTTGCAATTCAACAGAGAGAACAATATTAATAACAGAGGTGAATAATGTACCAACACTGGCTTCCTGCTCTCTCCCTAGCTTCGTCCACGGCCGTACCCACAACAGCCATGGCGGCTGAAAGAAGCGGTAGTCCATATGCCAGAATTTGGACGCTTCAAGTCCCTTAGGCGGGGCCCTTACCGAGTCCTGGGGCACGTGTTGCTGTCCTAAGTCTAGGGCAACAGATTCTGTTCCCTACTGAGGTCTGGCAGTGCCCATCTGTTGTTAAGTCTGGGGCAACAGATTCTTTCCCCTCATGGGGTCTGGCAATGCCCCAACTGCTTCTGCACACCTATCCAGGGCAAACGTGCCTGGGCTACTGACCTGCAGACAGAAACTTCCTGTCTGCTTTGGAGGCTGCTGACCCAGCCTCCTCAGTTACTTAACTCTTTCGCTACTCCTAACACACAGTTACATACATTACAATAATAGAATAGTAAACATTAGGACCAGGCAAACACAGCACAGCGTAATGCAATAAGAATATGAAACACATATTACAAGGGTTGTCATACACAGTAAGAACACAACATAAAAGAGGCAGCACAGGTCCCATGTGGGGGAAGTGCAAATAAGGGTCTCCGCCCCCTCCTTACACATACAAGGACAGGGACTTGTGAGCCATGCATACCAGGATAGGGATGGGGGAGCCTTGCATACCAGGACAGGGATGAGGGGACAATGCATACCCGGTTTATACTCGAGTCAATAAGTTTACCCAGTATTTTGTGGCAAAATTTGATGCCTCGGCTTATACTCGGTTCAGCTTATACTCGAATATGTACGGTACTTTATTTTTTAGTCTGCCTAAGGAACTTGATCCTGGGATTGTTTGTTCTCTTGTAGTATATTATTATTATTTATTTTTAGAGCTCCATTGATTCCATGGTGCTGTGCATGTGAAGGTGTTACACACAAGACACAAATATAAAATATGGTGAACAAACTATCAAATGCATTGAACAAACTTATAATATCAGACAGGTACAGAAAGGAGAGGGCCTTGCCCTTGCAGGTTTTCAGTCCACGGTATAATAGGGAAGGAGACAATAGGTTCGAGGCTGCAGCAGCTCTGATGGTGGTGAGGTGGCAGTGGGGTCATTGCAGGCTGTAAGCTTTCTTGAAGAGTTAGGTTTTCAAGTTCCACTTGAAGGTTCCAATCGGATGTGTTGAGTCACCAAATTCCAGAGGATGGGGGATACTCGGGAGAAGTCTTGGAGGCGATTGGGTGAGGAACATATGAGTGTGGACAAGAGAACAAGGTATTGAGAGGACCAGAGGTTGCGTATTGGAAGATATTTTGGGATTAGTTTGGAGATATATGGAGAAGACAGGTTATGGACGTTTGTAGGTCAATGTTATGGTGTACAATAATAAATTATATTGTGGTACAGTGTTAGCCAGAAAAATCAATGTGAATACTTTTCCGTCAAATTATGACAAGAGCATTCTTAAAGTGATACCTTTATTGGCTAACCAGAAAATTATTTGTTCGCAAGCTTTCAGAGCTCAAAGGCTCCTTCTTCAGGCAATATTACATTTGGAATAATAAGAAAGACACATTAGATGCTTATTATAGTAGGAAATTTGTTCAAGACCTGGGAGGTGTGATGCCTTCAAAAGATAAGCAAAGGAAATCGAATTAGCATTTTCTTACAAATGGAGAGCTAGTGGGAATGTGTTCTTAGCTATCTGGAGTCCTTCTGGTGAAGGTGTGAACTGTGTCTATGTAGTGAGTCATAAAACCGGGTGTTAAGTTGAGTCCTAGTGTCAAAGTATTGAACATCCTAATAAGTTTGAATTCCCATATTTTTCTCTCCCTGTCATCCTTAAAATGACCTTTTAGTATTAAGACAGACTTAAAAGTCTTAATACTAGAAGAGACCTGAGTAGTCTCGAAAGCTTGCAATTTGTTACCATCTTTTCAGTTAGCCATTAAAAGGTATCAACCACTGAGGACTCTCAAGTCTAAATATTTTTTTAATACTAAAAGGTCATTTTAGAAGACTTGTCTTGCTTGGTCGTTCTTATTTTTGAAATATGCGGTATCTTCTGCAGACATGAGAAAGTCAGAGGGGGTGATAGTAGCCGGAGGAGGTAATTAAAACTGTTGAATAGCTGTTTAGGGTTATGGGATAAAGAAGATACGAGGATTGTGAAGTAGAGCTTATGAAGAACCCGCACCTCTCCTCCCTGCCTGATATCACTATTATGTCAGAGTGATCACACTATATGGTCTCTCCACTTGCATCAAAATGATATTCTGCACTCCCTGGGATCCCTTTACATCACGTATCAGATTGATCAGCATCACAGCGGCATTATGGCCATGCCTTTATATTATAGGGCTAAATCCTGCAGACAGGTTCACTTTAAGTGTAGAAGATCCCTTTGGCCAAATCAAGTACAAGGGCCCAGGTGCGGCTGCCATCTCTGCCCCCTTATAGCTACAGCCCAATACTATATTTTCCATGGAATGGACATTCAAATAGAAATAAATGAGCAGAAGCTGTTTCCTTTTTTTGTGATAACATCAAAAGACTGGGGATAAGAAATACTAAGCCGCCATCTTTTCTTCAAAAAGAGGGAACCATAAACATATACAACAGCAACATGTAGACACAGGAGTATATGTTATAATTTATATCAATTGAAATAACATATATTGTGTAACAGAACAGACAAATGTAATATTCACCCATGGGATTTCCTTTTGCTTGATTTGCACAGACAATTTACTCTCTAGCATATAACTAGTGGCTTGTTTACAGAATCAGAGAAACCGTTTCTTTTCGGGCATGGTGTTCCTCTTTTCTCAGCTGGGATACAATCCAAATTGAAAAAAAAAAAAAAGCAGAAAAAAACCCAAAACAGGCCTTGAATACTTTTTTGTAAGCAAGCCTGCCACATATCTTTGTCTCTAAAGCTATTTATAACTGTTAATTTATTGTAATTATATTTGTGCATGTATGAGATAATTAATCAAAAGACCAAGTATTTTTAGACTATTTATTTCAGATTTATTTAGGTTTCATGAGAACATAATTACAAAACATATCAAGTAGTTTTCAGAGCCAGACTAAAATAAGAAAGATGTGTTAAGGAAGGACTTTTTAGGGATTGTCCACGACTTACATTAGTATGGACTTGTAAAAGTCGTGTTCTGTTGTAACCACAGGCACCAGTCAGATGGGTTCCTCTGGTTCCCCTGGGTCCTCTGGTTGTGTGTGATGTTATTCCCTTCAGATGTTTCCCACTTGGGCAGCAAACCCTCAGATGACTCAGGAACCCCAGAGGTAATGCATTAGCAAGAAAGGATTCAGACTATTTTATGAAAAGGCACGAAGCTTGTTACAAAGCTTGCTGGTTACATCTTCTGCACTATGGTTAACGGTCACATATGGCAGCACATCACTTTCTAACAACAACAACTCAGCAATACAGTATACATGGCTTACATCAGGGGTGGACATAACGTTAGTGCAACCTGTATGCACGCATCTCAAAGGAAACTCAACATTTTGTCAGCCAAGTACAGTAAATTCAGAGCTTGAACTGTCATAGAAAAATATATAGAATAGATATATAGAATAGATAGATAGATGTCCTGTAGATATTTAATTTCACAAGCCCCCAACATATAATAAACTAGCACCCTTTACTGCCTTTCTTGAGGCACTAAAGGGGGTTTAGCCTTATTTAAACTGTTAAAAAAATAAATAAATAAAACAATGAGTGATCTCTCTCTTATTTTTGATAATCAGCCAAGGGAAAGCAGACAGCTGTGAGCTGATATTATCAGGCGGAGAAGATCCCTGGTTCTTGCGCCCTTCCCAGCCTAAAAATACCAGCCAGCAGCCTCCCCAGATTGGCGCATCACATGAAATGTGCCAATTCTGGCGCTTGGCCCAGCTTTTCCTAATTTGTTGAAGGTAAATCGTTGGCACAACCGCTGGTGAGAGATGGTGGTGCCCGAGAAGGATCCCAATCCGTAAGACAGTAAATATAATCTCGGCACACACCAGTGGTAATATAGTAATGATAGTTTAATGAAAAAACATGCACCGTACACAAACGTTTCGGTCAGGCACGACCTTCATCAGTGTACTGTAACGTGAGAAACAAAATGTATATATAGAAATAATCAAAGTATATAAAATAATCAAAATATAGCATAGGGCATAAAAGAAAGTATGTACAAGTATACTACTGAAAACACATGGTATGAACATAGTGTAATCACCATATAATGCTCAGAATCATCCAATATAGTATCTATAAGGGTCACTGACCCTTCGGTGTATACATAGATTCTCAGTTACACAAGCCTTCCACCTATTTTACTTCAGGTTTAACCTCTCAGCACCTGGTCTCTTGCACTAATTTTTCTGGTATGTATAATTGCATGATCTATTAGATGTGATCTTTATTTTTGAGGGGTGACACATACCTCTGGCTACTCATATCTATACCCTTATAGATACTATATTGGATGATTCTGAGCATTATATGGTGATTACACTATGTTCATACCATGTGTTTTCAGTAGTATACTTGTACATACTTTCTTTTATGCCCTATGCTATATTTTGATTATTTTATATACTTTGATTATTTCTATATATACATTTTGTTTCTCACGTTACAGTACACTGAAGAAGGTCGTGCCTGACCGAAACGTTTGTGTACGGTGCATGTTTTTTCATTAAACTATCATTACTATATTACCACTGGTGTGTGCCGAGATTATATTTACCAGCTTTTCCTAATTGACCTGGTTAAATGGCAATTAGGGTAATGTTACAGTAGTTGGGGTTGATGACAGCTGTGATTTGTCAAAAATCACAGGTGCCATCAACTCCTGGGGTTAGTAAATGAGAGGTGTCTATCAGTCTCCCCCATTATTAAGATAAAAACCTTTATTGAATACATGGTTGGTTTAGTGGTTCCACTGCTAAAGACAGGAGCACACTCATCACAATGGTATACAGTGTCTTGCGAAAGTATTCGACTCCCTGGAACTTTTCAACCTTTTCCCACATATCATGCTTCAAACATAAAGATAACAAATGTTAATTTTTGGTGAAGAGTCAACAACAAGTGGGACACAATTGTGAAGTTGAACGAAATTTATTGGATATTTTAAATTTTTGTGGAAATACAAAAACTGAAAAGTGGGGCGTGCAATATTATTCGACCCCTTTACTTTCAGTGCAGCAAACTCACTCCAGAAGTTCATTGTGGATCTCTGAATGCATGACACTTATTTTTACGTTGGAGATTTCCACAGGTTCCATGGTCCCGATTCCAGACATCACCACACATTGAATCACAGACTCTGTGTCCATTTTTAACAGTTCAACTTTATTCAGAATTCATGACAGTCTCAGTACAGCATGTGTTTGTTTTTACAGCCTGAGTTTTCCCTCTCAATGCTGGCTCCTCTAACCTATGAGATGCATGTCTTGGCTATGCTGTCCCAATGCTTCTGTGCCCACTTTCCTGTTCTCATTCCCCCCCAACTCCCTTTGCTGGGTGATGAAAAAGGTTCCCATGTCCAAACCTGATTCGGGCCATAGGCCCCGGATTCTCCAAGGGATACCGTTGAACACAGTGGTGGCCGTCCGTATTCTGCTTTTCCCAAAGTATTGTGCTTCCCTGTACTATGTGGCCCTCTGTTCTATTCTGCCTCCTCTTAAACCACTCTCCAGCATTATCTTGAAGTTGCAACTATATCTGCTCTAAACACACTCTCTATGACTAAACTGACATAAGTCAGTGTCCTATTCTTATTACTGCTCCTACGCCTCCCAACTAGGAATTTCCATACACTGGGGCTGTATTAATCTATGCTTAACCCTTAACTAACTGAATATAACTATTTCCTAACCTATAGTACCCTCCACTGTAGTTTCCCAGTGACTTACTAAGTTTATCTAGCCCTTACACTACTATACTAATTTCCTATCCTTTCCCTATGCTATTACATTATCATAAAACACATTTTTATTATTCAACATTAGTTATCCACATATTAATATGAAAAAATTCTATAACATAGTTCACGTTTTATGCAAAAGTGTACCTGCTTTATCAGGAAGGGATGAAAGCCGTGAATTGTAAAAAGCTATCATGTGGAAGAAGGTGCTCTGATCAGATAAGACCAAAGTAGAACTTTTTGGGCTAAATTCAAAATGCTATGTGTGGTGGAAAACTAACACTGCACATCACCCTAAAAACACCATCCCCACTGTCAAACATGGTGATGGCAGCATCATGGTGGTGGGATGATTTTTTCAGCAGAGACAGGGAAGTTGGTCAGAGTTGATGGGAAACTGAACAGAGCTAAAAACAGGGCAATACTGCAGGAAAATCTGTTAGAGGCTGCAAAAGATGATACTGGGGGTTAGGTTCACCTTCCAGGAGGACAACCACCCAAAACATACTCCAAGAGCTACAATGGATGGTCCAGCCCAGTCACGGTCCAGAAAAAAATCCCATTGAGAACCTGTGGCAAGACTTAAAAATTGCTGTTCACAGACACTCTCCATCCAATCTCACTGAGCTAGAGCTAGTTTGCAAAGAAGAATGGGCAAAAATTTCAGCCTGTAGATGTGCAAAGCTGGTAGAGACTTGCAAAAGACTTGCAGCAGTAATTGCAGTGAAAGGTGGTCCTACAAAGTATTGACTCAGGGGTGCTGAATACAAAAGCAAGTCACAATTTTCAGATTTATATTTTTAAAATAATTACAAAACCATGTTTCATCTCTTTGGTGGTAAATCATACAACATATTCCCAATAAAAGCCATTTAAGTTTTTGAGTGTAAAGTGAAAACATATGGAGAAGTGTGAATAATTTTTTAAGACACTATAGTACTGCCTGAATTAAAGCTTTTACATTTTTTTGTTGAAGTACCATGAAATGTTAAAAGAAAAAAAAAATCATTAAAACTTACATAAAAAAGTTCTGTTTCTTAATCTTAGTATATAGATGTAAACGCTATGTGCACAAAACTTCTAGGAAGTATGTTCCCAATATGTCACCCCTGTCCTGGCAAGAAATAGAAATAAAAGATAGTCAATATTTAAAAAAAAATTACTTAAAATTGTATTTTTCTTCTATAAAGCTGCACACAATGAATGAAAATTGAATACACGTGTTTAAAAGATATAAATATAAATCAAAGGTAAAAGGTCTAATACTTGAGAATGACAAAATTGTGAGTATTTTTCTAGTCATTGCTTAATAGGGCACAGACAATTTGCACTACCCACATTCCTAACACCTGCCAGAGTGGAAGAAAAACCTGTAACTCCTTCATAGCTGCAGCTGTGCTCTGAGCCTCTTCAGTTTTTCATGTTATTTTGAATGCAGTTATCATCATTTTACAATTTACAGTGAATGCAACTAATGTCTTCTTATGGGCTGTAGACATGTATCACTTAAAATCCTAATGGTTTATTGTGGTTTTCTAATGTGAATGTAAAACATGTCGGCTGTCTGTGATTTTCTGAGAAGCTGTCCAGAAAAAATAAAAAAAAGTTGGCAACTCTGCCCGACTTATTATTAATATTATTATTTATTATTTTTAATGCACCATTGATTCCATGGCACTTTACATGTGAAATATGGTTTTATTCTGACCCAAAGCTAAAAGTGCACATATTGATGTGGTGTCACAAATCATTAAGGGATTTGAGGTAGCTCTGAGTCTGCTGGAATTTAAGTGTATTTTTTTACTTTGGTCTAGCAAGAGTTAATGTCAGCCTCTTGCTGGCAGCTTTTTCAGGCTGGTTAGCTGATGTTGGTTGGTAGCCACTTCCATCTCCCTTTAAATTGTCACATGACCCATCAGCTGATCATCGGTTATAGAGTTACTTCTATGCAGACCAACTGAGTGTTGGTGTTCTTCTGTGACTGTGGTATTGCCGCTGTTGGAGTCCTGTTTACCTGGGGCCGTTTACTCTGCTGTTGTGGAGCTTAGCAGCAGATTCTGAGCCAAGTTGTATTCTTTCTGTCAGTCCCTTGTTTGTCTCTTTCCTTGTGTCATATTACCTGCAGTGGCAAGGCTAGTGCCCTTACCGGCCAGTGCACAAGCCAGGGTAAGTAGAGGTGACAGCCTGGGACTAAGCATGTGATGGGGGCGGGGGGAAGGACCCACATAGAGAGTTTGGGAAGCTTAGGGACAGGAGCAGGTTGGTGTCAGGA
>VIAB01016232.1:19759-33662 GCA_009801035.1 Oophaga pumilio
CCTAGTGTTCAGCTTCTTCGATTTTATACTTATAAAGGTGATCTCCTTGTGAAGCGTGGCATGCCAGTAGGAGAAATCTTAAACACCTTGCATGCTCCTCAAATTACATATACAAATATTCTCTTCAGAGAGGAAGAGGACTAGAACTCTAGTGCCACCTATTGGAAGTAGCAATCCTACAAGTCAATATCGACCATTTAACAAGACTTGCAATATGACTTAGGATAAAAGCTAAACCAGAAACTCAATTTACAGACACAGTGTTTTGGTGCATTGCCCCTCGTCAGTCCAACTTATGAGATCTGATTTGATTTCAAGATGTTTAAGTCTCCTCATACTAGTATGCCAGACCTGGCATGTCCTTCTCCACAAGGAGAAACCTTACCACTTAGATCCCAGGCTTAGCCTCTCAGCCAAATCAGATCACACTTTTCCAAATCAGATCACATACTTTAAACTGACAAAGGGCAATACCTCTTTAACTCTTGTCATTGATTGTACCCCTCTCTATTACATGTATGGCGTGCAGCACATAGCAATGAATACTTTATGATAAACAATCTATCACTGCTCCTCTATCGGATTGTTTTCTCTTGTTCTATATACTGAGTAATAACTTAATTTGTGAGTATAAGTTGATATAGATGCCTAATATGGACCCCTTCTAATTAGATAAACTAATCTTGTTGCATGCATATTGTTACCTTTGCCCTGACCAATTCTCCAGCCTCTTTTTTCACCCATGGATCAAACTATACAGTGCTCATATAAATTTAATATTATTTATATATTTTTCTGTAATTTTTTGTACTATTAATAAAATCTTTCCTTTTTTAGCATATTTGGACTCTATTTTCTCCTTGTTATACTGTTGTGAGTCGCTAACTATATGGGTACATTATTACTATGGAACTGGTCATTTTGTTTAATCAAGAACGTCAAGACAGATGCACTTTTCAGGTCCTTTCTTTTTTCTGACCAGGAGGAAGAGCCTCAACACATCATTGAGTCCTCCAAAATGATCACTGTTATCCAGTATTTGTCCCGGGTTCTATCTGTAAAGATTTACATGTAGAATTACATGCAGGCGCACGCTCCGGTCTGAGTGCCAGCGGCAGTGCCGGGTGTTCATGCGAGAGAGACTCGCACGATTCTCGTGCGAGTTTCTCGCATGTGTGATCCCGACCTAAGACTCCGAAACAACTTCTGACTGGTCTGTTACTTCCTCTGCACAAACTACAGTTTCTCACAGTAAGCTGAGGTGAATTCTCTGAGCACAGCGCTGCACCGTGAGACTTTAAATAAATAAATAATTTTAAAAAATTACCTGGGTTCCAATTTTTTTATAACCAGCCAGACAAAACTCACCGCTGGGGGCTGCAACCCTCAGATGTCAGCGTTAGCTAGGCTGGTTATCAAGAATAAAGGGGTCACCACACTGTTTTTTTTTTTAAATTATTTAAATAACTTACAGGAAACAGATTCAGTGGAATGGGCGTTGAGGTGAATATGATTTAATTTAGAATCATTAAATAAGTCTGTGTCATTCTTTCAATTAAAAGACTTTATTCTGGATGTATGTTTATTTACCATACAACTATAGGATTAGTAATGAATAGGTGTCTTACTGACGCTTCTCCACTACTAACCCATGGGCTTGATGTCACCTGACAAAACAAAGGTGACCCCACAAATATAAACCCCACTTGCCACCACTACAGGGCAAGTGGAAAGAGCCAGGCAAAGCACCAGACTCATGAGTAAGGATGGTTCTGGCCCCTGTGGAAGATGCATCCACCTCCAGGAAGAACTGCTTGTTATGGTTCGAGCACTGCAGCACTGGAACCAAGGAAAATGCCTGCTTGAGGGATACAAAGGTGTCTTTTGCTTCAGGAGTTCATTCTTTAGGATTGGCTCCTTTGCGGGTCAGAAATAGGAGCAGTCCGGGAAGAAAAATGCAAAGCGAATTGACGATAATAATTCACAAACCTGAGAAACCGCTGGATAGCCTTAAGACTGTCTGGACAGGGCCACTTCATGAAAGCAGATACCTTCTCGGGATCCATCTTCAGACCGGTCTCAGAAACAATGTACCCCAGAAATGGAAGGGAGGAATGTTTAAAGACACACTTTTCATATTTGGCGTAGAGAGGGTTAGTTCTTAACCTTAGTAGAACCTGGCGAACGTCCCTCCTGTGTTTTGGCAGATCTGGAAAGAATATCAATATGTTGTCCAGGTATACTACAACAAATGTATAGAGCAGGTCACTGAAGATGTCATTCACCAGTTCTTGGAAGACCGCTCGGGCATTACAGAATCCAAACAGCATAACGAGATACTCGTAATGGCCATCGTGGGTGTTGAAAGCCATCTTCCACTTGTCTCCCTGGCAAATTCAAATCAGGTTGTATGCCCCTCGTAGGTCAAACTTCGTGAAGACTCTGGATCCCTTCTGTCGATCGGAGATTAGGAGTAGGGGGTACTTATTTTTTACTGTGATTTAGTTAAGGCCCCTGTAGTCAATGCAGGGTCGCAGAGAGCCATCCTTCTTCTTCACAAAGAAAAACCCAGCTCCGGTTGGAGATGAGGATTTCCGGATAAATCCATAAATCCCCCAGTGAGGTTCTCTTCTATATACTCGGACATAGTGCGAGTCTCTGCCTGGGACAGGGGTAGATTAGGCCTCATGGAGGAGAGGTACCCGCCAGGAGGTCAACCAGGCAGTCATACAGCCTATGAGGTGGCAAGGTCTCACCCTCCTTCTTGTCGAAGACGTCCGCATACTTCCAATATGCCGCGGGCAGGCCCGGCAAATTAGCAGGAGAAGTAGGAGACAGGACAGGATGAACGGGAGCAAAGCACATTTCATGACATTATGAACCTCAACGGAGTACTTCTCCAGACCTCCAGTCCAGAACAGGTTCGTGTTTTTGCAGCCACGGGAGACCTAGAAGTAGAGGATAAGAGAGACCAGACAGCACATGGAAAGAAATTTTCTCCGAATGCAGCATCCCCACCTGAAGCTCCATGGGCTCCATGATGAACTGGATGGTCTTGGGAAGAGGCTTTCCATTCACTGAGGAAATCACTAACAGACCCGGAAGATGTTGAACCGGAATCTTATACTGGTCAACCACAGCCTGTTGAGCAAAGTAACCTGCGGAGCTGGAGTCCAGGTGAGCCAATTCAACAAAAGACCCTTTGCCGCAGGAGACAGATACAGTCAGGGTCAATGATGGAGCAGTAGAAGTCTTGCCCAGGGTAGCCTCTCCTACCAATCCTAGATGCTGGCATTTCCCGGTCTCTCGGGGCAAGAATGAATAAGGTGTTCGGAGATGCTGCAGTAGAAGCATTTCCCTTCTAACCGCCAAACCTCTTGGCAGCACTTGGATAGCTTCACCTGGTCAATCAGTATAGGTTCATGCGAAGAAGTCGCAGCAGCGACTTGCCTAATGATCAGTCGTTGGAAGGTGGGAGCCAGGCATACCGATCTTGTCTCACGGTTCACCTCTTTGGTCCATTCCTGGAACCTAATGTCAATTTGGTTTGCGAAAGACACCAGGTCATCCAGAGAGGTGGGTATCTCCCGGCCTGCCACTTTGTACTTAATTCACCCGCAGAGACCTTCCCAGAAAATTGCCACCAGAGCCTTATTGTTCCAAGCGAGTTCTGAAGACAAGGCACATGGAGAGGTTACCTTGGCATAACCGGAGCAGAGAAGACCTTATGATAGGCTTCCAAGAAGGACTGTAGATTCAACACTAATGGATCTCCTCTTTCCCACAGAGGATTGAGCCATGTTAGAGCCTCACCAGATAGATGTGACATGATGAAGCCACTTTGGCTTGGTCCTAGGTGAACTGATGACCCAGGAATTTGAAGTGCAGCATACACTGGTTAATAAACCCCCAACACTGGGTGGGATCTTTGCCAAAGCGTGGAGGAGACAACAGACGAGGTCCGGAACCTGGTGCATAACTGGCTGCTAGGTGGGTCACCGTGGTAACTGCCACCAGAGAGGATGTGGAAGCAGCCGGTACTTCCAGCATACCGTGATGAGTATTCACAGACCATAGATAGGATAGAATCTTGTCCTGCTGATCCTTCTGGCGGGAGAACTCTTGGTATAGGTCTGAGATGGAAGATGCCTGGGAGCCAGTGGATTCCATGGCCTGTGCAAATTGTAATGGGCTGGGTGGTGGAACCACTGTGCCAAAGCCCAAGGAAGATCTGGAGGGGTGTGACTAGGAGCCTCACCCAATCCAACTACGGACACGCAGCATCTAACGACACCACAGTCCGTGGAGAGACAGGGGAGGTGATCCAGGTGCTACTCCACGACTGACCTTGGGTAGATGGCGGCTGACCCCTAGAAGCGGATAGCTGGAATGGCGCAGGGGAATGTCCAACAGATGCAGGCAGGTAGAAAAGATGACAGGAACCGCAGGTGCAAACTGGACAGAGAGATGAGCACTGGCGGGTGCAGCTGGCTCTGCTGCCATTGAGGTGAGCACTGGCAGGTACAGCTGGCTCTGCTGCCATTGAGGTGAGCACTGGTGGGTGCAGCTGGCTCGGCCACCGTTGATGTGAGCACCGGTGGGTGCAGCTGGCTCTTCTGCCTTTGAGGTGAGCACTGGCGGGTGCAGCTGGCTCTGCTGCCGTTGAGGTGAGCACTGACAGATGCAGCTGGCTCTGCTGTCATTGAGGTGAGCACTGGTGGATGAAGCAGACTGAGCTGCTAGTACAGGGACCTGGGAACTGACAAGCGTATTAGGCACTAACTCAAAATATTGCACAGGCACCTCCATGTTGGAGGAGGCGGTTTAAATAATAAGAGACCTTCAGCTATTGGCTGGGGACACTTTAGAGGAACGCGCGCAGCCCCATTAAGAAAGAAGAAGTATGCACGCGCACGCTCTCTAAACACAGTGCCTGGAGACCTGCTAGGAGTGCATGCACCCCGGGCAGCAGCAGACCTGAAAGAAGCAGGACGGGAGCCTTGGCGATGAGTGCACTGATGTCTCTGCAGGGAGAGAGGGACTGCAGGCAGAGATGCGGGCGCTACAACATATGTATTAATTATAATCACATAGTTCATTTTAGTATACTACTGTATAGTGGTCTACATTTCATGTGACAAAAGGTTTTACAAGCACAAGCACTTTATATTTATAAAAGTTAGGTGCCATCAGCTGGCAAGATTAAATGATCAAAATTAGCGATATTGTTTTCTTATGCAGTTCTTTTAGTGATGCCATAAATTATCCATTACGCCAAAAATTCTCTGATTTTTAGTCAATTGTATGCCTATTCTGATTTCAGTTAGCTACTTTGTTGTGATTTTCTACGATTATATCTTTATTGTTTACCTGTGTTGCTATCAACATTAGGAGCTTTAGTCTTTCGTTATTTCCTGTACTTGTTCCTGAATGTAAAAAAAAGAAAAAAAATGTAATTGATTTTTCCAAATAAAAAAAATTAAAAATTAGGTTTTTATTACCAATTATTTGTGACTTCTAGGTTGTGCCAGTTGCAAATACAAGACATCTGGTGTAAGTTTCTGTTGTGAATATATCTTAAGAAGTTCAGCCCAGTGATTAAGGGCAATTTTTGCAAAGAGGACAACTAGTGTTATAAAAGATAAAAAATGTAAAGCAGCATGATAATAAGTGTCCAAACCCACAGCCAGTCTCCCCCTCCCCCTTAATGTTAGAAACCTAATATACAGTAGAAGCCTGTAATAAATAGTAATACTATGTATGTCTATGTAAGCTATCAGATGATGTAGAAATTAATATAAAAACAGCCACTTCTTAACAAGTGGAAAAATAACACAAATAAAAGAATCCTGGAACAGAAAAAGACTTACCAAGTAGAGATGAGCAAAATAAGCAAACATAAATTCGGCACGAATATGGCATATTCGGATTCGTGAACGGAAACATGAATAAATTTTCTTAAATCGGGAAAAATCGGTAACATTTGGTAATAGTGCGGGAAAATTTTGCGTTGCCACTAAAGTATTTTTATACTGTGGCTAGGATTGTGGTGGTGTATGATGAGCGTGGGGCACATGTTTAATGAGGGTAAGGGATGGGGAGAGCTCAGAGGCGCTTCTAATTTTTTTTTCTAAATCTGTGTATGCACATTGCAGCTAGCCAATCAGGGAACATCCACAATGTCCAGACACAATGGCTTGTGTCATTGGCTGATGAAATCACATGTCCTTCTCTATATAAAGAGCAGACATCTTGTTTTAGAGCCATTTTGTCAGTATAACAGCTCAGAGAGGCTGCTTCTGATGCTGGGCCTGGGTGCTGATAGATTTTAGCAAGTTAGCTAGGCAGCTGTTTCTAAGTCAGATAGTTTAGATAGCTAGTGTCCTGTGTGGCTGTGAAATCCACCTTCTCGCAGATTTTTTTCTCTTGGGCCTTTAGTGAGGTCCACAGACAAAGAAAGCAGGGCACATTTCATAGAAGTGTGTTGTTCACTGCTTCTATTGTGCTCCATGCACGAGTAGACCTTTCAAAATCTATTGTTTTCAGATGTTAAATGTGATTCAGCAAGGCATATGTCACCTTGTCATTTAGTGCTGCAGAACTTAATCTGTGTGAAGACTGCAGAGCTGTTGCAGAGCAAAAAGAAACTATTTTTTCAGTTACAAACGTGATACAGCACGCCATAACGCCATATCCCACCTTGTCGTTTAGTGTCGATTAAATTCATCTGTGTGAAGACTGCAGAGCTATTGCAGAGTAAAAAAAACTATTTATTTCAGTTGCTGATGTGATACAGCACGCCATATCCCACCTTCTAATTTTGTGGCGGTGAAATTCATCTGTGTGCAGAGCTATTGCAGAGTAAAAAAAACTATTTATTTCAGTTGCTAATGTGATACAGCATGCCATATCCCACCTTAGCATTTAGTGGCGATGAAATTCATCTGTGTGCAGAGCTATTGCAGAGTAAAAAAAACTATTTTTTTCTGTTTCAAACGTGATATGCCATGTCCCACCTTCTAATTTTGTGGTGGTGAAATTCAACTGTGTGCAGAGCTCATGAAGAGGAAAAAAATATTTTTTCTGTGACAAATTCAATACAACAGGCTAGATCTGAGTTTGAAATTGTTTGGAGCATATAGTCTATGTTATACAGGCCTCATCTACACTGAAACAATTCTTTCTTCTGTTACTAGTGTGCTACAATAGGGGAATTCTCACTGTGAAATTGTTTGGAGCATATCTTTTATGTTATACAGGCCTCATCCCCACTAAAAAAATACTTTCTTCTGTTACTAACGTGATACAGTAGGGGAGATCTCAGTTTGAAATTGTTTGGAGCATATCTTCTATGTTATATGGGCATCAGAATTGTACTCCAAAGATTCACGTAGTCAAGAGGAAGAAATCATCTGCACCGATGGCCCAAATTATTTTAGCTGGGATCTGGGGCAGGATGAGGTAGGGTCTGAGCAGCATCCTGACCCTCGTCACCAGATGTTAATCCCTGGTTTCTTCCAAGCTGAATTATCAGGGGACTGGCTTGTTAGTAGAGATAAAGTGCTAAAGTAGAGAGACATATAGTCCTTAACTCTCTATGCTCAACTGCCGAGCAGCTGATGATTCAGCTTGGAAGAAACGCGTTGGGACACCCTTTGAGGGAGAGTGCAGGGCATGTCTAGCACAGGTTTAGTGGTGGACTGCCCTTGTCCGGGCAGGAGTTTGGGGATAGATTACTGATAGCCCCATAGGGCTTGACAGGGTATTTTCTTCCCCATCTGCATCCTGTCGACAATTTTTATCCAGGATTTTCTGTTTCTCCTGCACCTGCTCATTGGATTGGATGAGATTTTTCCTGATTTATTCAGTCTCATCAACTGCATATTCTGTCTTACAATATAATATCAATGTGATGGATAATTTTTAGATATGTAGCCGAGGTATCAACAAGTACTATTATTATGTGGGTTTTTTTCCACAATGGTAAGCCTTCTTTGATGTTGATTTCACTTCAGCTATTGTAAGAGAAATCGTTCTTATCCTGAAGGGATTATTGTTTCTTGTCATTATAATACTCTTAACTTCTTGAAGGAAACTTCTCTTGATTTTATTCACTTTGGGTGACACATATTTTTTTTTTTTTATTATTATGTTTATTAAAAGCTACATCTTAATTCTTGACCGTGCTGTGATATATTACTCTGGCAATCCCACTGCGATAAAATGCGGACCAGCAGACCTCAACAACCATCAGCTGCCCCATCAACCACATCTGCTGCTTCTTCCTCCTCCTCTGTTACCATGCCAAGTATTTTCATGCAGGTATCCGACCACAGACGCTCCAGTTCTTTACACGCTCCTGTCAGGCTGAGTGAGAGCCCGTCAGCTGTAACGGAAGCGGACATGCCTGTTGTTTTTGACCTATTTCAGAGAATGAGCACACCACAACTTTATTAATCCACCATAACATCTCTGCCTGCACATAATACACGGTCCAGGAGTTTGTCCGGTTCACCATACTCCACCTTCTCTCAGCACTGCAGCCAGCCTTCGGTCCTGCTGTTGTGATCACGTAAAGGATTGTTTTCTCCTACACATGACAAAGCTAAGATGTTGAACTCCACCAACTCCAATCTGTTGTCAACAGAAATGCTGCCTTTCCGCCTGGTAGATACAAACGGTTCCCAGTACCAGTTGTCATTACTTGTCTAAGAAAGCTGTACCTGCACTACACCAGCATATCGCAGTCAACATCACCTGTTCCTTGACTAAATCTATGTCTGCCAGGGTGCATTTCACTACAGACAGTTGGACGAGTAAGCATGGCCAAGGGTGTTACATCTCGCTGACTGGGCACCGGGTGACTGGTGGCTGTGGGGGCAGGTGCGAAAGGGGCTGCTCCACAAGTCTTGGAATCCCAAGGTTTGCAGGACAAACCTCTGTTTTTCCGGAGTCACCGTAATCAGGCAGTATTAAAATTGATATGCCTTGGAGATCGCAGTCATACAGCTGAAGAGTTGTGGACAGCTCTCCAAACCGAGTTTGAGTAATGGCTGTCTCCGCTGCACCTGGATACAGGGAAGGCTGTGTCCAATAACAGTGCAAACCTGGTGGTAGCCCTACACCAATGCAAGCTCACACACGTGCCTTGCATGGCTCATGTCCTCAACCTGATGGTACAGTGATTTCTCCGCCATTATCCTGGCCTTGGTGTGTTGCTGCAGAAAGCACTGAAGCTGTGTGCTCATTTCCACCATTCGCACCCCTCAGGCTATCGACATGCATCAATACAGAGCTCTTTGTCCATGCCAGTTAACAGATTGATATGCGATGTGCCGACATGCTGAAATTCCACTCTGCACATGTTGACCGTGGCAGCAGCAATGAGCCCTGACGCAGTATGTCATGTCGTATAGCCTGGGCCAACACAGTACGGACATGGCGAATATCACGTTGATGGAGTGAGCACAGATTAAGGACTTCTGCACCCTTCTGCACACTTTCGAAATGGCTACTAAGATGATTAGCACTGATGATGCCGTCATCAACATCACTATTCCGGTCATCTACATGCTGGAGCAAACTTTGAATAGCCTGCGGCAAGAGGTGATGGTACCAGAGGAAGAAGAGGAAGCAGAGGAGAACGCGGAAGGGATAACATTGTCTCAAAGTTCCAGACTGTCATCATACAGGTGGGTGCCAAGGGAGGGTGGATTACTGTGATCTAAGGGGGCTGGTGATGAATAAATGGAAGAGGAAGAGGTGATGGGCGAGCAACTGTCAGGAGACGAAGAGGATAATTATCCCCTCTCAACCGTTCGTGGTTGTCGAGAGGGGATGGAGGAAACAACCATCACTGTTACCCAGCCACCAGCATAGCATGGGCTTGGACCTCAGAAAAAGAGCATGACATATGAGTGCCTGCTTGCTGCACTATTTACAACATGATCCCCGTGTAGTTATGATATGAAATAGTGCTGACTACTGGGTTGCCACTCTGTTCTCAGTGAGATCCATGTTATGAAAGTAAATTTTGCCAGACGCTTCCTGCTCTCGAAAGGGACCCGTGAATGCTGGAGTATCAAAACATGCTTTTAAAGAACATTAAGAAAGGTTTTCCCCAGGACAGAAGTGAGGCACACAGTGTGCATCGCAGCTCTAGACTTCCAACCTCAGGTACGTCAATTCATCACCGACAAAACATTAGCAGCAGCAGTAGTGAAAGTGGCAGAAGCAATTTCTTTGAGTCCTTTGACACATTTTTTAGACCAGCTCCTGCACCAGCACAAAAGAGTCCAAGTCTGACACATGGTGAATGAGTGGAGAGGATGGTGCAGGAGTATCTACAACTGAATATCAATAACATCAGGTAGGGTTTGGAACCTTTCACATTTTGGTCTTCAAAAATGTATGAGTGGCCTGAGGTCGCCTCTCACGCCTTGGAGATTTTACCTTGCCCGACAACCAGCATTCTCGCAGAACGTGTCCAGTGCTGGTCGTGTCCTGGCAGATAAGCACAGCCAGTTTTCCCCTGAAAGTGTATACCGCCTAACTTTCATCAAGATAAACAAGTCATGGATCTCCAAGGACTTTTTCACCCCAATCGCAGACTGCACAGATGTGAACACTTCTGGTTGGGTCTACATCAGCTAGGTTGGCTGCAGTGGAAGAGATGTCACTCCCCATTATACTATTTCTACTGTAGTGAAATTGATGCCACTTTGATGGTGTCTGCCCCTAATTATTTTAAATTTGAAGACTCCTGATTGGGTCTCCATCTGCTGGGTTGGCTGTAGAGGAAGAGATGTCGCTCCCCATTATACTATTTCTACTCTGGTGAAATTGTTGCCACTTTGTTGGTGTCTACCACTAATTGTAGGAAATGTGAACACTCCTTGTTGGGTCTATATCTGCTGAGTTGGCTGTAGTGGAAGAGATGTCGATCACCATTATACTTGTCATGATTCCTCTGCTCAGAGTGTCTGGGACTCTGCAATGGACAGCTCTGTCATCCTATCCTCTGCTGGGGCAAGCTGAGCTGTCGGTGCTTTGATTGGCAGCTCGGTTGACTTATCTGACTGGAAGGTGCAGAGATTTCCACAAGTGCTCCATGTTCTTGGCAATTGCCCTGTTATTTAGGTGAGCTGTCTGGCCCAGATCATTGCCAGTCAAAAGCTTGTTCTAAGCCTGTGTTCTCTGGTGTGTTCGCCTGTACCCTGTGCTGTAAGTCCTGAACTTCTGCTGCTGCTGACCTTTGGACTGTGCTCAGACTACCCGTTTGTTATTGCCCCTTTGCATCTGATATTAAGCTGCTGACCTTTGGATCATGTTCAGACTACCCGTTTGTTATTGCCCCTTTTCATCTGATATTCTGATGCTGACCATTGGACTGTGTTCAGACTACTCATTTGTAATTACCCTTTTGCATCTGATATTCTGCTGCTGACCTTTGGACTGTGTTCAGACTACCCACTTGTTATTGCTTCTTTGCTTATCTCCTATTTCTCTGGTATTCTGACCCTGGCATGTGACCTGACTTACGACTTCAAATTTTTCTTTGATTTAGTATGTGATCTTTTGGTATTGACACCAGAACGTCTGACTGTGCTGATTCATGGCCTAGCAGTGGGTTGTGACTAGCGTCACAATACTATTTCTACTCTGGTAAATAATTATTTTACATTTTAAGACTCCTGACTCCTGATTTGGTCTCCATCTGCTGGGTTGGCTGTAGTGGAAAAGATGCCGCTCCCCATTATACTATTTCTACTCTGGTGAAATTGATGCAACTTAGTTGGTGTCTGCCACCATGTCACAGGGTTCCCGCAACAGAGAAGAGCCAGAAGACCGTGGCGTCTGATTGCTCCTACTCCTGCGCTGAGAAGAAGCACTTCTCCTTTATTTTAAGAGTGTTTATTCCTTTTGGCAGAACAGGGGTTAATCGGCCATGTTGGAAAACCCTGAGCTCTCAGCTGAGCTCAGGTAGCCACTCCTTTTATTTTTATAATCTGGCTCCTGATTCAAATCCATGTCAGAACTGGCATTTACTGCATGGCTTAGGAGGAGAGGTGTTCATATGAGAAGGAGTTCTGGAGGAGTTATCGGTGACTGTTGCATTGGTTTGTAAGTGGGGTAATTCCCTTCCCTCCTCTACTTTTGTTTATTCGGTTACGTCCATGCCCATGCCCATTTTTGTGAACTCAATATGATCACTGTCCTTGATCCTTATCCGCTCCCTCTCACTCCAGACCTCTTTAATCAGATTGTCAGAGCAAAATGGTTCTCAAAACTGGACCTCAGGGGGGCATATAATCTAATTCACATTAAAGAGGGGGATGAGTGGAAAACTGCATTCAAAAACGCCTGAGGGACATTAGGAGAATCTGGTGATGCCTTTTTGGGTTGACGAGAGTGCCTTCTTTAAGCACTTTTTCAAATGACATCTTTAGTCACCTGGTAGGCAGATTTGTGGTTATCTATCTGGATGACATATTATTTTTTTTCTTGTGACCTTGCGTAACATCAGCTACATGTCAGGCAGGTCTTACATATTCTAAAAGACAATAAATTATAAGTCAAACCCGAGAAGTGTATGTTTTCGGTTGAGGAGATCCCTTTCCTAGAGTATGTGTTGTCATCCACCAGTTTTCTCATGGATCCGGCGAAAGTCCAAGAGGTATTGGATTGGGATCGTCCTGAGGATTTGAAGGCATTACAAAGGTTTTTACATTTATTGTGCAATTGTATACTGGGCAGTCACCCCCTCCTCGAATGGGTATGTGGAGCGTGGCTGTTGATCTGGTATCTTGCACCTGTGTTGCTAACATCTCACTTTATGGGCTGGCTGCATCCTGTATTGCATGTGTTCCAAGATCTGGGCAGGCAAGCGGTGCTGCCTTTTTGCTTGCTGTTTATATTTGGAATCAGCGAAACCTCTAACACCTCGACAGGCAAGATGGGCTTTGTTCTTTACAAGGTTTAACTTTTTTGTCACATATAGCTGGGGAAATAAAAAACATTAAGGCTGATGCCTTATCTTGCTGTTTTCCTGAGGGAGGAGATAAGTATGAACCAGTACCTTTTCTTCAAAAAGGGGTGGTTATAGCGTCTACAAGTGCTTCTCACAAAATTAGAACATCAAAAAGTTAATTTATTTCAGTTCTTCAATACAAAAAGTAAAACTCATATATTATATAGAGTCATTACAAACAGAGTGATCTATTTCAAGTGTTTTTCTGTTAATGTTGATGATTGGCTTACAGCCAATGAAAATCCAAAAGTCATTCTCTCAGTAAATTAGAATAATTAACAAAAAACACCTGCAAAGGCTTCCTAATCATTTAAAAAGTCTCTTAGTCTGTTTCAGTAAGCTCCACAATCATGGGTAAGACTGCTGACTTAACAGATGTCCAGAAGGCAGTCATTGATACACTCTACAATCAAGGTAAGCCACAAAAGGTCATTGCTATAGAAGCTGGCTTGCACAGAGTGCTGTGTCCAAACATATTATTGAAAAGTTAAGTGGAATGAAAAAGTGTGGTAGAAAAAGATGTGCAAGCAACCGGGATTGTTAAGAAAAGGCCATTCAAAAATTTTGGGGAGATTCACAAGGAGTGGACTGCTGCTGGAGTCATTGCTTCAAGAGCCACGACACACAGACGTATCCAGGACATGGGCTACAAGTGTCGCATTCCTTGTGTCAAGCCACTCATGACCAATAGACATTGCCAAAAGTGTCTTTCCTGGGCCAAGGAGAAAAAGACCTGGACTGTTGCTCAGTGGTCCAAGGTGTTGTTTTCAGATGAAAATTCATTTTGCATTTCATTTGGAAATCAAGGTCCCAGAGTTTGGAGAAAGAATGGAGAGGTCACAATCCAAGCTGCTTGAAGTCTAGTGTGAAGTT
>VIAB01016233.1:36731-47624 GCA_009801035.1 Oophaga pumilio
CTGAAAATCTCGGCTTATACATGGGTATATACGGTAGTTTTTTTATGTAATTGCACCAAAAATAATACATTTCATTGAAACAAAGTGTTCCAAAAGACAAATCATTTTTTATTTTCTACTGAAACTATATATGATTCTTTTTTTGGGGCGAGGGGTGGGTTGGGTCCAAATCACATTTTGGAATAAACCTGTTTTAAGCTTCATATTAAGTTGTTTACTAGTCTAAGGCTATGTTAACATCTCCGTTTCTTTGCTGTGTTTTTTTTGTGCAAATTTGAATCTGCTTTTTACAGTATCAGCAAAATCTACTAGATTTCAGAAAACTCATGGTTTTTTTTCCTGAGTTTGAAAACTGCAGCAGTTTTTAATTTAAATTTGCAGCATGTCACTTCTTTCAGCGTTTTTACAGCATTTTTTTTCATGGGAAACAATGAGAAAGTGAAAAAGTTGAAAACTGCAATCACAACTTTCACTGGTGTTTTTGAAGCATCTTTTATACGAATGAAACTAACTTTATAAACTATATATGATAGACAAAGCCCACATGTAAGTCACACCCAAAAAAATGCTGCACAAATGCAGAGAATATGTTGTGAAAAATGCAATGAAAACACTGAAAAACAAGTGTCTTGAACACAACATAAAGTCATGAACAGAAAAGTCCCACTTTCAAAGCCATAACAAAAGAAAACAACAAACAAAAACTACCAAAAACTTTAAAACAATGCATTGTAAACACAGTAAAGTAATAAACATTATCCACACTGCAGCCTAACATGCAGCCCTCACAGTGTTTGCTGGGTTTTATGACAGTAAGTGTCTTACATTCAGGATATAGGTTTCTTTGAGAGAAGAATTAGTGGAGCTTTTTCTTACACCTGTGACTTACTGTTTACCCTTTATTATTAAGCAATCAATAAACATTGGTTTTGTCAATTCTCCAGCAAACAAAACTTATCAAGCAACAGCAGATTAAACAGGAGATTCATGTAGCAACAGCAATAATTTGCTAATGAGTTATTGATTTTTTAATTACAACTCTGCATGTGTCATATTTCCAATCTTTGACAATATATCATTAATCTAGTGAAAAAAGAAGAGATAAATCTAGGGCTACTTGCAATTGTCATGGACCTTTATAGAATCATATAGAAAAGACGATAAAGCAAACAAAATAGTCTGTTTTTGTGATTACAAAGCAACCTATACATGAAAGTATGATTCTAGTGAGAACTTATATTTTAGAAAGAGAAAAGAAAGATGGAGGGCACCATCTAAGGTAAATATATATAATATTAAGAACTATGGGATCAACCACAGCATGTAGTGGACTGGCACATTTGTGAGGAGAAAAAGAACATGCTATGAATGGTGATCACCAAATAGATTAACAATATTTTATTTGAGTATACAAAAAAGCCAGAGATAAAAACATTTAAAACATAACGTCCCCACCATTGGTGGGTTCCGCCCTGCGGATCAAAGGCAGTGTTGGAAATACAAATATAAATCAATAAAGGAATACACAATGTGATTTTATATATACTGGTCAATATTGAGAGTGCGCTTTTTATAGGATTTTGACACCTGGTAAGGAGCACTATAAGAGGTATATGCTGCCACCTTATATTAGGGTGTTGAACACAGTGCACAACAAGAAACCAAGACAATAAATATATAATACATAATAGTTATCTGCACTGTGACCTAAATATCAAATGCCCTCTAATAGAATTTATCACCATGGTAAAAGAACCTGCATTAAATGTACATGGAGAGAGCAAAAAATAAGATACTAATAATAAGCAATCATAAATCTTAATAGACTGATTTTAAGGACAAAATTGATTGTCTCGTCAACAGGGCACTACAGGATAACATGACGAAAAAGGAAGCAGATTTTCTGATTACTCCGTCTCCAGTAATTCCAACTTTCTACAATGCATATATGTGGACCATTTTCTCCAACCATTGGTTACAACTTTGTGTTCCTTCACCAGGGACTCAACACATCTTATGCAACTTTTGGAGGATTTACAGCTACCGAAGAATACTTACCTTGTTAGGTTGGACGTGGAATCGCTATATACAAGCATATTGCACAATTTAGTTATGCAGCCTGTGAAGTATTTTCTTGACAGGAATGCCAGTAGAAATGTGGATCATGATAACTTTTTGTTAGAACTTCTACATTTCATTTTAGACAAAAATTATTTTGTATTTGATAGAAAATACTAAAGGCAAACATCTGGAACAGCCATGGGTGGTGGGAGGAATTGACTGTTTACAAACATGAAGTTTTTTGGTCCAAAGTCCTCATATGGCAGCACTATATTGATGACATTATTTTGCTTTGGCCTGGTTCCTCTAATGATTGTATGGAATCATCAATGACCTTAACTCTAATGTGTTTAACATCAAGCTCACATCTGTCATTTCAGAGATCTTAATTAACTTTTTGGACATTAAACTGTCAATTGAAAATTATCGGATTGTCTGCAGCCTCTTCTGTAAAGGACAGCTACAAACAGCCTCTTGCATTATACATTATACAAGTTGCATTATACAAGTTTTCATCCTCAGAATTTGAAAAATGGGATTCCAAAAGGCCAATTTCTCAGATTGAGAAGAAACTGCAGTTCCAACAGGGATTTCATTAAACAAGCAAGAGCTCTTTCCACTCGGTTTAAACACAGGAGTTATCCAGAAAGAGTGATCTCAAAGGAATACCAACATGCCCTTAGTAAGGACAGACTCAGTTTGTTCACTAAAAAGTTACGTGAAACTCCTCAATCCTTACCTCTGATTGTTACCTTCAATAACCAATGGTCTGAGATCCGAGGAATATTAATGAGAAACTGGGCCATCCTCTTGAGTGACCCAAAAATTACCTCCTTTATCTCCACTTCCCCCAGTCTTGTGGCTAGAAGGGCCAAAAATCTGAGGGATGACCTTTGTCACAGCCATTACCAACGTTCTACCATTGAATTGAATCGTGGCACTAGGACATTTGGATCTTACCCATGTGGAAACTGTAACATTTGTCAGTTTATGATAACACAGGGCGGTTACTCCATCTCCACTTTGTCCTTTCAGATCCATCCTAAGGAGTTCTTCAATTGCAAGTCTCGGAATCTCGTGTATGCAATATTTTGTGATTGCCTCAAGATTTATGTGGGACAGACGACGTCGCAAGTAAGAAGATGGATGCAGCAACACTCATAATATTTCTAAGGCTCACAAAGATCGTGAAAAGAACAAAATGCTATCTTCAGTGGCCTCATCCATTATTCCTTCAAAAATTCTTCCAGTTCTGTGAGATTCCCAGGTCGTCTTGCATGCACTGCTATTTTGAGATCTAGCCACAGATTTTTAATGATGTTCAGATCAGGGGACTGTAAGGGCCATTGTAAAACCTTCAGCTTGCGCTTATTTGAGGTGGTCTATTGTGTATTTTGACATGTGTTTAGGATCATTATCCATTTATAGGAGCTATCCTCTCTTTAGTTTCAGATTTTTTACAGATGGTATTATGTTTGCATGAAGAATTTGTTGAAATTTCATTGAATCCATTTTTCCCACTACCTCTGCCAGTGGCTGCAACACAACCCCAGAGCATGATTGATTCACCCCATACTTAATGGTTGGCGAGTTGTTTTTTTCCTGAAATTCTGTGCCCTTTTTTTCTCTACACATACCTTTGACCATTGTGGCCAAAGAGTTCTATTTCAACCTCATTGGTAAACAGGACTTGTTTCCAAAATGCATCAGGCTTGTTTAGATGTTCTTTTGCATACTTCTGATGTTGAATTTTATGGTGAGAACACAGGAGAGGTTTTCTTCTGATGACTCTTCAATGAAGACCATATTTGTGCATGTGTCTCTGAACAGTAGAGCAATGTACCACAACTTCAGAGTCTGTTAAATCTTTCTGAAGGGCTCTTGCTGTCAAGCATGGGTTTTGATTTGCCTCTCCAGCAATCCTACGAGCAGCTCTCACTGAAGTTTTGCATGGTCTTCCAGACGTTATCTTGACCCCCACAGTACCTGTTAGCTGCTATTTCTTAATTACATTTCGAATTGAGGAAAAGGCAACTTGAAAATGCTTTGCTATCTTCTTGCAGTATTCTCCTGGTTTGTGGTCCTTCACCATTTTCCTTTTCAGAGTGCTAGACAGCTAATTAAAAAATGTTTTGGCACAAAGTTACGAGAGGTTGGGCTTTTATAACTTTGAGTAATTTGCATCAACTGGCCTTTCCTAACAATGAACAATCTCCAAGGGTGCCCAAATTTTTGCATCAGCTCATTTTCCTTTTTGCAATTTTTAAAATGTAAAAAAATATTTATTTTTCCCTAACATACAAAGGATTTGTGTCATCTTTAATTTTAGGCATTTTAGAGATCATTTAACCTTCAACTTGCTTAACTGTTCACAATAACAGTAATTTTGAACAGAGGGGGCAAATACTTTTTCATATATCACAGTAAAGAACCATGGTGTATGTCAGGGATCATTTTAGACAGGTCTTTGAATAGAATATCTTAATATGTTTTCCAGGTGGATGGACCTTAAACTATAAAATAAGTACAGATGTAGAACATAATCCCATACCTTATCACATGAATGTGCAATCAAGCTATAATGTGTCCATTCATTACTGTATGGACAACTTGAAATCATCTACACAAACAGATCTCAAACCATCCAACATTTACAATAGATTAAAAAAACTTACAGTATCAACAGCTGCATATAAAACGAATGGACCAAATGAGTAAATTGTCTACAGTCACATATGCTTCCATGAATCTGAAGAGATGAACCAGTAACTATCACAAAAGATACAAATGAAACATAATGAAATAGCCTACTTCTTTACAGACCATTATAAGGCTCAATCTCAACCTACAAACTGAATTGTGAGAATTTCAATGTTCTGCTCTATAGGGTAGGTATAATTGTTCATGTTAGAATACGCTGTAGAAGTGTATTGATTCAAGGACTAAAGCTTTCTTTGAGAAAAGGGAGAGAAAACAACTGTAGTGTGAATAAAAGGCAGTTGCTAAGAATTACATTGAAAAGTGCTTCTCATAATTGCTGAGCTGCTCTTCATGTGGAAAAAATATATTTTCCAAGAAAGAAAAGAAAAGTTCCTTCTTTCCTTTTTTGCTTTCCCAGATAACTTATGTGAAAATGCCTACTACCTGATGACTGTCAATAGTAGACAAATTTGATGAGTAAAAAATAGAATTATTCTTAGGGCTTTTGGAAATATTTTCTTTATTAATTGATGAAAGTATACTTTACAGAAAAGATAATAAAATATTGGATCATAGCACATTTTTATTATAGCACAAATAAAATATCAGATACTATATTATTTAGATATGTAAAAAGAGTGAGATCTGTTAAATGACTGCAAGAACAATTTGTCTTCTTTATTGGCATATAAATTTCTCAAAGCTTCTATGCTTTTAATGTGAATAAGGAATTCTAATGTGGAAATAAAATACATTTCACGTCTCGAGCAGAGATCATATTAACACTGTACCATTTTTACAATTTGTCTCAAGCATAATCCACGTGGACATGTCCTTTATACTGCCAATTTTTAAAGTGACATTTCTATCTTTGACATAAATATTTGATACCTATCCTGAGAATATAATGGAATAAGTCCGATTGGACATCACTTTGATCATTTTGCAGTTTAAAGCCATGCAATTTAGTTTATTTGCCAGTTGAGCCAACGCATTATGGAGGATACCTTGGGAGTCCATGTTTAGTATATCTTTAATATCTTTAGGATCTTTAAGATCTTCACCAAAACCCAAAAAGACCCATCCTCTAACAACTTGAATTATTGGAGATGACATTGTTTGGCATTTGTCATAATTCGAAAAGACCTGAATGGAGAAAGCAGCGTGGTCATTATCCTGAGATCTCAGAATATCTAACTATGCAATCACCATGAAATATCAGTAGTATAAGGAAACATTTAGTTTTTCCTGACAAATTAGAATTAGATTTTTTTAGACTATATTAGTAGAAAGCACGTGATTACAATTTTCATATAAAGGATTATTATAATCTAACTTTACAAGAAGCTTTGGTAGATGCAGCTTTGTTAAAGGGAATATGTCACCCAATATTGCCATATCAGATAAAGATATGGCTGAATAGTGCGTCCCATAACAAAGCTAACGGTAGGTATCATATATCCTGGATACCCCCATTTTCATATCAAAATACCTTTGTAAACTTCGGTTTGCTCGCTGTCAATCACGGTGGTCAGGTCAGGAGGGTGACGTTTTCTCTTTCTCTCCCCCCCGCTCCTCGGCATCAGTTGCGTATCGCCGTCTGTGAATCCCACAGACGGCGTTCGGCTTCCCGCAATTGCGCAATTCAAATTCGGGCCGGCGCATCCGCAGTGTGCTTTAACCAACAGTGGGCAAAGCATATAATCAGTACAGCGCATGCGCTACTCTTTCCTTGCCCTGCAAATGACTGCTTGCCTTGGACGACTTCCGGGGCAAGGAAAGAGTAACGCATGCGCTGTACTGATTATATGCTTTGCCCACTGTTGGGCAAAGCACACTGCGCATGTGCCGGCCCGAATTTGAATTGCGCAATTTCGGGAAGCCGAACGCCGCCTGTGGGATTCACAGATTGCGATACGCAACTGATGCTGAGGACCGGGAGGGAGAGAGAGAGAAAACGCCGCCCTCCTGACCTGACCACCGTGATTGACAGCGCAAAAACCGAAGTTTGCAAAGGTATTTTGATATGAAAACGGGGGTATCAGGATATATGATACCTACCATTAGCTTTGTTATGGGACGCACTATTCAGCCATATCTTTATCTGATATGGCAATATTGGGGTGACAGATTCCCTTTAAGGATGACCTAGTGCATTTGTTTCATCTATAGGTTATTTTATGAGATTTAGCTCTTCAGGAAATCAGATAGTCCATAGCATTTCCAATCATTAGTACTGTTGTTTGTTTTATTCTTATGATAGTTCTAAATGTGTTCTCTTTTGTGAATTAAAGGCTGTATTTTTGAGAAGACCCTTCCTGAGAGATGAAAGAGAGTTGTGAGTTCAAAAGAAGCCCGAAATTATCTGATGTCTGGAATCCGGTGAAGAGTTAATAAGTCCAGTAGTATGGATTAGTACAGACACAGGAATATTTTCGGTCTTCAAAAATTATAAAAGGAAGGAATTGTGGGAAAGCAAGGTCTATTTTGTCTTCTCTGTCTCCATTTTATCCTGTAAATCTATCAGGCAGAACTTTTACACAGAAACCTTTCCCCTTACACATTCCAAGTCCCTGACATTCTGGATCGAACCAGACACTTAGACACAACTATCTCTGAGTCCCACAAAAACAGTTTTTTGCTTGCTGGCATAAAGTCCTTTCTAACAGGGGTGTATATAAACCCCACCCGCATTTAATTAAACTAGACTCTATGGGTGTATGTACTCTATTGATTCTCAGAGCTCGTTCATCACAACACCTTTAATCCGGCCTTGCACATCAACTCTGGTGGGGCCGTTGGGCCCACAGTGGGAATACATTAAATTAGTAATGGCTATTAACTTTAATTAATTGACTCAATATCTTTTCTCATGCTCATCATTATAAATGTGGCAAATTAAAGATCTCAGTGATCTAGCATTGATATGGCATTTTTTTCTAGCACTTTAACTTTATGTTTTTGTATAGGATGGTAAAAAAAAATCACTGGTACAAATTATTACAAAATAAAAAATGCTACCAAAAACACTTGTAAAAAGAGCCATCATTGTCTACTAGTGGAATTATCAGTTGAATGACTGTACAGCTCATAGATAAATGAGCGCTACATCACCAATCTTTTCAATTTTCTCATAATATTGATCTTAGTAGCTAGATATACAGGTATTTGCCAACTTGGGTTCTTAAAACTTACCGCTTGATTTACTAATTTTTTAGTCTTTTTTGTCAGTGCAATAATAAAAATCTCTGGAAAAGAAATGACGAACATTGAACTATTGTAGCTTTATGTTGCAATAATATCATTCATGATGCATCTTTCTTCCCAATATTCTTTTTTGTGGCCAGAAAATAAATGATACAATATTTGATAAATAGTTCCTCATACAATGTTAAATTGATCTGGGAATATATCTTAAGATACCTGTATATATCCTAAACTTAGATATATATTTAGGATCTTTCTCCATATTGCATTGACTCAACTGGCAAATAAACTAAATGAAATTGCTTTAAAGTGTAAAATGATCAAAGATATGTCCAATGGGACTTATTCCATAATATTCTCAGGATCAGTAACAGATATTATTGAATTTACAGTGCTTCTTTCTCCATCTCCTCTTCATCTATATTATTGCTTTGGTCTCTTTTGAGCTGTAACTATTTCTTCATATTTTATTTTGTATTAGTTTTGAGCTATAATATACCAATGCTTATGCAATATGTGCTCTAGAGGTCGTTGACCCTTGGGACTTGGAACCATTTTTGAACTCAGGTAATAATGAACTGAAAAATGTGAGGACTGAGGAAAGAGGTGCTGCAGCAGAAAAAAATCAGCTTAAATCTCACATCTTCAAAACAAGGGAAACAGTGCCGCTCGGTTTATGATAGCGGTTGCTGCCAAATAGCATATCATCAATCATAACCTTATTTATCTTTTACCATTGAAGAGTAACTATGAAATTCATTAGTTCAGGTATTTACATGCACTGTAATAGCATTTAAAGTAGGCATACAAAGGAATATGGCTTTTTTTTCTATCACACACCGTTTAACTCTAAGAGAAAAGCTTCTGTTTGACCCATTATGGGATCGGAGGAACACAGACATGCAATATGGTCCCATAGACAATCAGCTCCATATTATGAATACATACAGAATCATATGAGTGTGACCATGAGGATGGATATAAAGATTCGAAAGATAGATTTAAAATGCTTATACATTTATAATTTTAATGTTTGGTGTAAAGAGTGTTATAACAAAGACAAAGTACAAAGTATACTGCACTCTTGGCTTAATAAACTATTTATGTCTTTACCATGGACATACAGTAGATCGAATATTTAAGAGCTTTTGTCATTATGGTAAATTGTATTGTTCAACGCTGTAGATCAGCAGAATGGCTTATTTCTAGCTTGTCCTTTTCCCAGACTGCACTACATTCACAGATGGAGTCCTGATAGTTTATAGGACTCTGGTGTATTTCTTATGGTTCATTACTTCCTTAAATCTCGTACATTTAAATTTACATATCAGGCTGACAGCACAGATAGCCAAGGGAATACTGTAATCATAAAAGAGTGTCACATTATGATTTTACAATGAAATATTTAGCATTTACCCTGATGGGAATACAAAATCACATTAGATCAGCATGACACTGAATTAGTTTTAATTTGAAAAATAAACATCCATTAGAAAAATGTAAAGTGATTAAGTTGTTTCAATGATACTTTTACAATTTTTTTGTAGTTTAATATTTGTAATACTCGCTTTCCTTGCTGATTTTATGTTCCGTAACTTGAATCTGCATATCATTATTGTGTACTGGAAATCACCTGCATCTTTGACTGGGTTCACATATGCATTTTTCTAAAATTATTTTTGTCTGCTCCTTCATTGGAATCAGACAACTAAATTAATGATAGTACTGAATCACTTACCATAATGAGGTCTATTGACAATTTTAGAGACTTTAAAGGGGTTTTCTGGAACAAACATATATTTCTGTACTTGCACTTGCCTTGATCTTGCTTCAGATTGCTGAATTCTGACAGTGTGAAACAAGCACTGTCAGGATATCGCTTTTTTCCCAGCTCAAGCAGTCATCATCTAACCACACAAATATAATTTGCTTATTGAAAGTTATGTTCTGATTAGCATATTCTCCACCTTCGCTCAATGTTCTTTTGAGAGAAGTGGATAAGAAGCTAGTTGTTGCGTTAACTCAAGAATGCAACTGTCATGTCACATGACATCTGCTCAAGCTGATAACAAAGCAGAAACCTGATAGTACGCATGTGAAAGATGACACCAGAGAGAGCATGCAGAATCTTACCACTGCCACCACTTGTGAAGGATGACACCAGAGAGATCACGCAGAATCCCTACTATGCTAAAACATGACGAACCACACACCTCACTTGACGTCACTATTACATCAGAGAGATCACATGGTATGGTCTGCTCACTTGCATTGTGACATTCCGCACTCCCTGGGGACACGTAATGTCAGCTTGGCGCAGTTTTACACACACACCCTGTCCACACGGGCGCAAAGGCACGGCAAGTGAAAGGATGTGGCCCAAGCAGTCACTAACGTGGCACCACACAGGCCCATTTTATTAGCACCAGTGAAACAGTGCCTGGTCAGCCCAGTAGGACTGCTGCCAGTTACTCGTTGGATATAAGCCTGATCTGTTAATGGGATTATATCGTGCCAGAAATCAGCCCCGATAGCATGGAAAGTTAAACTGAGAAATCGATGTGTGGATTCATGGATCGAGGTAAAAGAGCAGCCGAAGGATAAATTAGATATTTAATTCCTTTAGGGCACACTAGACAAAAGACTATATACATGATGGTTGCACATATACAATGGTCAGATATGCAAATACAGAATACAGATAGTAGTAGAACAAAAGATATAAGCAGAATATATGCCAATTACTGGGTGATGTAACCTCATGGGTGCGCTCGGCCATAAGGAGGAAAGGGTTGCCAGCTGGCACCTAGTTCCTTCACAGCACACTACTTGACAAGTGCCCCACTGTTGAAGTGGACCACATGCATAACACAGAGGAACCACATGGTCTTAAGGTACTGCCACACTACACAATCCCGCTAGCGA
>VIAB01016234.1:4510-14939 GCA_009801035.1 Oophaga pumilio
TTAAAATGTGAACAAAAATAGATTTAACTGAAAAAAAACTGATTTAAATAATAGGTAATTTTCTGATGACATATTCCCTTTAAAGCCATTCGATGGACTAGTGGATACAAGCACAGGCAGCCTGGCACTATGACATTCTGCGGAAACTTGCATCACTGTAGCCGTACCCCGAGCATGTATCAGTCACTATTCAGACTTTCACTTGAAGGTGAGAATTGACTTATGACAAGTGAGGCGATACTACGAGAACACATATTATTTATTTTTGTTTTAATGACTACATAGTATCTTTAGAAAGAACTACAACTCCCAATTCCCTTTAAATCACACCTATGTCAAACCCAAAATAATTGTCCCTGAATCCCAGCCTTATAAAATCATCCCAATAAGGGCTCATACTCACTTGAGCCGAATTCGGATGAAAATCAGATGAAAAAAAATCGGATACAAATCTGACCAATGTTAGTCAATGGGTCAGTTTTCATTTGCGATTTTTTTCTCATCAGATATTGGTGTGAGAAAAAAATCGCAGCATGCTGCGATTTGATGCGATTTTGGCATGATAATCGCTAATGCAATAGATGGGTATATAAAAAAACGCATGCAAATCGCATGTCAATTGCACATAATCGGACCATCCTGAAAACTGACCGATTTTTTTCCACCCAGTGAGTATGAGCCCCAATGTTGTACATCTTTCATTTCAGTAGTTTGCCGTTATAGTAAACCATAGGATTTGTCTACAGATCAATGACAAAAACAGTAATGAGTCGGGATGCTGCTAATATCTAAGTGGAGCATGGGGGTCCTTTTATACGGGACAGATCAGCTGCCCAAAACGAGTGTCGATCGATGATTTCGCAACCCGATCGGCACTTGTGTACTAAGATTTACATGTGTAATTCATTGGGAAAACGATCCCAAAAGATCATTTGTGCAATCACTTATTAACTCTTCATTATTAGCAGCACATTCCCCTTACACAAAGGGATGCTCTGCGGAAAAATGATCCTTTTTTTATGTCATCATAAAACATATAATGACTATCGGACATAAACGATCGCACAAATAATCGCCCAACTGATCATTGACAGCTTATGGTTACTGATAAACCCCTCTAAACCTCCGAGGCAAAAAATGAGCTGTGGTCCGATTGTATTTCCTTGTGCAAAAATGCACAAATTAATCCTACAAATTCGTCATCCGACCATAAGTTTACTAATGACGGCCACTTTGAGCTTGAGGTAGTCTATCAATCATACCCAAATGTGTGCCCAAGGAAATACCTGCCTGACCCATTTATGTCATGACTAGTGATGAGTGAACGTGCTCGGGTAAGGTGTTATCTGAGCATGCTCGGGTGCTAACAGGGCGTCTTCGGCGTGCTCGAAAAATATGTTCAAGTCCCCGCAGTTGCGTGTCTCGTGGCTGTTCGACAGCCACAACACATGCAGTTATTCCCAGAATTGCTGCGAGACATGTAGCGGCGGAGAGTCGAGCATATTTTTCGAGTACGGTGAAGACGCTCTGTTAGCACCCGAGCATGCTCCAATAACACATTATCCCAGCACGTTCGCTCATCACTAGTCATGAACTAAATAACTTAAAGGCTGTGTACACCTTTGCACTAATTTTTTTTTTGTTAATTTGTCTCTTAAGCAACTTTCTAAATAGCCTTCGTTAAAAATCTACCATTTTGCTCCTGCAGTGTCTGTAAGTCATTTATCCAGCAAAAAGTTCTGCTGAAAAGATACAAATCTGCCAGAGTTCCCGTTTCCGATGACTACCTTCTTTCAGTGTTAGGCCTCATTCACATATGCGATTTTTCCGTGTACGAGAAAAACAGACCAATTATTCAGATCAGACTCTGATAAGAGAGTGGTCCTAGTGTCATCATTTTTTCTTGCGCGTGGAGAAACTAAAAAAAAAAAAAAAAAAAAAAAAAAAAAAGTTTCTACACCTTCTCCATTCTGTCTGTGAAAATTGGACCTCATTTGGATGGCATCCAAGTGCAGTCCGATTTTTTCACAGACCCATTGACTTGCATTGCCCATTTGAATCCGACCATCAGTTTTAAATCGGACAGGTTTCCGCTATTTTTGAAAAATCAGTGGCCTCATGGACTATCACAGGTTCAAATGTTATCCGTGAAAAACATGGATAGAGCTTGTGCACAAAAATTTTATGCCAATTTTATCCCACCAAGGACAACATCTGCAAGGAGTTTGTATGTTCTTCCCGTGTTTGCGTGGGTTTCCTCCGGGTACTCCGGTTTCCTCCCACACTCCAAAGATATACTGATAGGGAATCCAGATTGTGAGCCCCATCGGGGACAGCGATGATAATGTGTGCAAATTGTAAAGCGCTGCGGAATATGTTAGCGCTATATAAAAATAAAGATTATTATTATTATTATTATGCGTGAATGGGACCATAAAGACAGCAGCAGGGTAAGGGAGGGGGTTGTAGACAGATCTCCACATTGTGGTGAGGGGAAAAAGCATATACAGTCTCAGGGAGGGCAGAGAAAACAGGCTATAGGCCTGTACATGAAAAGGAAATAAGTGCAGGATAGAAGCTGTACTTAAATAATGTAATGACAGAACCCTGGAGATCATATCCATCATATATTACTGGGACAGACAGTCCAAGAAGAGAAATATCTGAATTTTTGAATCAGGCTACAAAGTACATATCAAGGGCTCTGAAAATGAATGAAGGAATAAAGATTGATGACTTTGCAATTTTATTAACTAAAAGGTAACCACTAAAATATAGCTTTTTTCAATGTCAAAGGTGTTTACAACCTTTAAGATGGCCACTGACAACTATTTCCATCATATGGAAATGTTTTTTGCATTGATCAGGGCACGCCTAGTAAATATTTGTCAGCGACTGACATCCAGTGAAAAATATTGAAGTGCTATTCGAATAGGGGGCACATTTTCCCCATCTATGGCCAGTTTTAGGTGACACGTGATTTCCAGACAACCAGTCTGGTTTTCACTATGAGACTTTTGTCTAAATAAGATTGTGAGAAGGAAACTTAAAAAAAAATATATAGGTTTTCCATGCAAAATTCTTTTGGTTAGGCCGGGGTCACACTTGCGAGAAAATGTCACGAGTCTCGCACCTCAATACCCGGCACTGCCGCCGGCACTCGGACCGGAGCGTTCAGCTGCATAGAAATACAGTGCCGGGTATTGAGGTGCGAGTTTCTCGCAAGTGTGACCCCGGCCTTAGAGTGATATCTTTTGAACGGTTTTGTCATTTGCTGTTGCTCAATTTTATTACTTACAGGGTCATAGTGGGTGAGGGTTAAAGGGGTAAAGGGTTTAGAATGAAAACATCAATATATATATATAGCTTACGGTGTATATCCACTCATAAATCTATAGCTATTCAGAATGAAAAAATCAACATAAGTATCTCACTACATCACATTCATAAAGTCAGCATGTCCAAGGTGCTGGCTTCAATCGTTCGCTGCCTATCCTATAACTGCCTTGCACTTTGTAGGAATAAATGGCTGATGTGCAACTATTGTGCTTGGTGATTTTCTGCTTTTAAGTGCTTCCGTCTTGTAAAAATAGCCAGGGGTCAACTAAAAAGATCTGCAGTAATCAATTTACCATAGCCCTACACATATGTCATGAAAAAAATAGACTACTACAAGCAATAACCAGTCTGCTTCTAGTTGGCGCAGTGGACTTTAGACATGTCTTTCAGTATCTGTGAACCTGTGCTTGATTTTTTTTTAAAGACCCAAAGTTACTTTTACAATTTCAAGTCCAGTGTTTGAGGCTGGAAGTAGTTTTCCAGAATAAAGTGTTTGTATTTTTCAACATCTAGTTGTTGCGGAGCCTTTGACTCCTGGCCTTGTAGACCTCGATGAGAAGATCTTTGACGTATTGGATCTCTCTTTCGATGGAATCTGACTTTTCTTTCAGCTCTCTGTTGAGGACTTCAAGGCCGTGACATTCTTCATCCAAAGCATCGTATTCTGCACGTTTCCGTTGGCGGTATCGAAGAGCTGCTGTCTTGTTCTGGTCTCTCTTTTTCTGCTTGCGGTCACCTTTGGGCTGGTGTGAGACGGCACAGCTGGCGGCTGAAGTGCTGGGGCGGTCATACGGGGTAGGCCTGTTGAGTCGTTTGGATTGTACTGGCGGGTCAGTATTGGTGTTAATCACTAGAAAATCCTGCTGATCTTCTTGAGGGAAATCACTTGAAACATCTGGGTATAGATTCAGGAGTTCAAGGCATCCAGAATCTAGTGTGTCCAGTGCCACGGGGGCAGGAGCTGGTGTTTCTGCAATGTAGGCATGGTACTCTACTCCTCTATCATCACTGAGTTGTTGATCTGGTGTTGGGAAGAGGAAGTGGACTTCATGAGAAGGCGGGGTGCTGGGGGCCACTTGATCATGAGGCATTGGAAGCCCAGGGGAGAGGGTCTCCTCCAGGAAATAATCTTCCATCTGCTCCAACTCCTTTTTCAAGAGTGTCGCCATGACCTCCAAGTCCGGGGCAGGAGGACCTGGCACGGATGGTTGGGCCGCTGCTGGCAGGAAACATGAAAAGTCCACCCTTTCTGTCATCCAATCCGTGAATCCTTCTGTACAAAAAAAGTAAGAGTAAAAACTTAGCATTGTGCTCATTTATTAGTCACTGACTGAAAAATCAGGCACGATTCAAGCTGTTTTGTTATTTTTTTTATTACCACTACTTGGTGTACCCAAAAATGGTAGATTTGTGCAAATCACTCTTTGATCAGCGTTTGATCAAAGTGTGACGCGATTCTCTTGGATAAGGAAAAGATTGAGAAAAAATTTTCCCCATCTTCTCCATTTAGTCAGCCCATGGAAATGAATTCAGTTGACATCTGATTAAACTTTGGATCAAACTTGGGCATGCAACAATTTTTTATATAAGACAAATTCACGGTTCCACAGAATAAAATTGGTCCGAGTACAATCCGATGTTTTGTCAGACCGCACTCAGACCAAAAATATGGTCGTCTGCACTGCACCTCCCCTAAAAGTGACTAATTTGGGGTGTTCCCTGGGCGGAGTTGAAAAATTAAGATTTTGAAGTACTTAAGTGTTTGCACAAAGGAGGCCCCGAAGACCCTTCTACCACATAAAAGACACCAGTAATAAAAATAGCATGTAGCAGGAGGGGGCCCTGAATGCAATTTTGCATTGGGACCCAAGAGCTCGCGCTTAGCCCTTTGGAACCAGTTGAGTATTTGAGCTTGTATCTTTGACAGGCAAAGGAACCCACGAGCCAGAGACTCTAGATAGACACTTATTAAGCTGGCTATGTTCCACTTACCTGCCAGGCATCCTCCTTCAGCCCCGTGCAAATTGACCCCGTCCTCCATGTGCACTGGAAGCTGTTCATAGTGATTTCCATGAGCAGGGATCTTAAGGAGATCCGCCCGCCAGTGCAGAGTGCTAACTGGCAACATCGAGATCTCCAGATCCAGATTCAAAGCCGCCAGGAGAGACATCTTGACCAGGATTATTCAGGTTTGGGTTTGGACCGGAGAATTGTTCGGGAGCACGATTCCAGCTGGAGATGACAGCGGAAGGCGCAGAGGGTATAAAAGACCTGCAACAAAAAGGAGGTGCATTAATTTTGGTGCCTCAACCATGGGGCAATAGTCACATTTGTGTATATAACGCCGGAGCCTTGGATATTTTTGGACAATGCAACATCTGAAGTTTTGCAACAATTCCAAAATATGTGCAACTGAAGACGTGTGATGATACAGGTCACAAAAATCTAGATCTCAAAGACCTTTAAATATTGTAAAGTTGTGGATAGCATTTTGGAAGGTAAGATCGAAGATCATTCAATGACTTAAAAAAAAAAATTTGAAAAAATTTTAAAAAAATCAAAATAAAAATCTATTTTTTTAATCTTTTATTTAATACGAATAACACAGTTACTTTGACTGTAGACACTCGTCAAAGCATGGCCTCCAAGGGGTACTTGAGGAAACTTTGCTCCAACTGACAGCTGGTATGTGTCTACTGGTAACAAGTTATCTAATCTTAAGATGAAAGGTCATACTTCCAGAAAACCTGTGTCAGGGAGAAGGATACAGCAAGGTCTATGTTCAACCGAGCTGGTTATTCAATAACTACTTCAATGCTAACGTGTTTGCCACATATTGTGCATTCAGCAATTCACAGCGCAGAGAAGTCATTAACAGTGCTATTTTATAACCCACAGACAGAGGGCGCCGTTGCTGCAAAATCAATCACTGGATCAGCAAATCCCTCAATTTTTTTTTTAAGTGCTCATACTCACATGCTAGAAACTCGGATGAGTCTCGCACGTCAATACCCGCAGCTGAATGCTCCGATCCGAGTGCCGGCGGTAGTGCCGGGTATTGACGTGCGAGTTCTTCCGAGTTTCTTGCATGTGAGTATGAGCCCTTAGACACAGACATAAGATAGCTGAAATAGCTGAAATATCCTTTGTCCCATAGACGTGGAAGCTAACATTAATAGACCTGTTAATTACAGATCAGGATTATGGGACACAAGCAGACCCTGTTGCCAATTTCGATCTAGGTGGCACAATAATGAAAAAAATCCAACTCAGCCAATCACTATCTATGTCATCAGAACCGATCACTACCAAACTCATCCACTGCCTCCATATAATGTGACCTATACAAGTAGATCTTCTGTAGGGCTCAGTTCACACAAGATTAGAAAAAAATATTCTGAGTTTCATCCAGACAAAACGGGCGATTTTTATCTAAATCTTCATGCGTATGGCATCTGTTTTTTTGACAGGAGGTATTAAAATTTAAAAGACAAAATACAGTTTCCTATTTTAAAGAATTGCAATGTATCTGTAAAAATCGGACTTTGTATGGTTGATCCTTACGGGATACGATTTTTTTTTTTGGAGCACCCATAGACTAGAAAAGGAGAGTCTCATCTGAAATGCGGAAGAAACTAGTGCAGGCTGTGATTTTTTTCTCAATCCGTGAAAATAAAACATGGACGTGAAAAAAAACAGACGTCACAATGAGATCTGAGGCTGGTTTCATACATCCATGAAACACAGATCATGTTGGGATCGGAGAGCAGTCCGGATCGCACGGTGTCCCGACCTGTATATGAAACAGTTAACTTAAGGACGGGAGACATGGCGTGGTCAGGGCAAGTCTTCCAGACTCTATTTCACGGAGGATTAGAACTGGCCTTACATGTATCTTAAAGTAGATCGGTCACCATGAAATTGCAGTTTAATCTACAGGCACCATGTAAAAGAGCAGGAGGAGCTAGACAGATTGATATATAGTTTTTTTTAGATAAGATTCACTAAAATCTGTAATTTAATCATTTAATCCTCAGCTTCTTCTGGGGTTTTCTGTCCAGTGGGCGGTCCTATCAGTGACTGACAGCTTTCTGCTTCTTCTGGGGTTTTCTGTCCAGTGGGCGGTCCTATCAGTGACTGACAGCTTTCTGTTTCTTCTAGGGTTTTCTGTCTAGTAAGCGGTCCTATCAGTGACTGACAGCTTTCTGCTTCTTCTGGGGTTTTCTGTCCAGTGGGCGGTCCTATCAGTGACTGACAGCTTTCTGCTTCTTCTAGGGTTTTCTGTCCAGTGAGCGGTCCTATCAGTGACTGACAGCTTTCTGCTTCTTCTGGGGTTTTCTGTCCAGAGGGCGGTCCTATCAGTGACTGAAAGCTTTCTTTGTATAACTGTGCATAGAGACAGCTGTCAATCACTGATAGGACCTCCCACTGTACAGGAAACCCCAGAAGAAGCAGAGGATTAAATGGTGAAACATAGGCTATACTAAATCCTTTCTCATAAAATTATATATCAATCTACTCCGCTCCTCCTGATCTATAACATGCTGCCTGCAGATTGGACTACATTTTCATGGTGACAGGTTCCCTTTATAAACTGTTGTCAAGGATTAGGTAACCCTTCTGATTTCTTTAAAAAAAACAGCGCCGCACTCGTCTACTACAGGTTGTGTGAGGTATTGCAGCTCAGCCCCATTAGTTTTAATGGAACTGAGCTGCAATGCCACTAACAACCTGTAGATAGCTGTGGCATTGCTTTTTTGCTAATCCCAGACAAGTCAAGTGCTGGGGCTGAGCTGAAATACCAGACACAGTATGAAATAAAGTGACGCTGTTGCCATGAAAAAAAAACCAAATGCTTTGCCTGACATTTGGAAATTATTAAATTATGAACATTTTGGAGAGAAAAATATATTTTTTATGCAGTTTGATCATTTTACATTTTATACATTTGTTATCATTTACACTTATAATAAATCAAGGACTGTTCCCATTTAAGAAATCCCATCATTCTGTATATTAACATTGTGTTCCATGGATCTGGATGACGGATTGTCTTCTTCCATACCCCTCCCTTCCCCGCGCCCAACCTGCTGCATTTACAGTAAATGCTACTTATCTCTTAACTCTCTCCCCCGGGAATGATTTTTCTAGTCCATGAAAAACAAGCGTAAATTAAATCCCAAGGGCTGAGCTGGCGCAGATGGTTCAGGTAGAGCCTGAGTATTAGATTTACAGAAAATATTCTCTATTTTCATTTTTTTTTGTTTATTTATATTCATTAAAATATATTGAAAATTTGCAAAAAAATAAATGCCTCCAAAAGAGTAAAAAAAGAAGTACACCACCAATTTACAAAAAAAAATAATATATTTGACTATCAAAATAAAATGATGCAAAAATAGATATAAAAAATAATACAAATATTAAATCCATCTAGGTAAAAAAAAAATCAGCATTTTAGATATAAACTCCTATAATCTCCACGTTTTATTTTCTGCCCACATTATAATCATTGGTCAAGTGGCGTCACATTAATCTGTAGTTGCCTTTTTATATTGATATGGATCCGCCACTTATCCAGGTAAAGGAACTAAAAGTCTCAGCAGTCACTAGACTACAAAATATGAATAAAATAAAAAATAAAATAAAATGACGTAGGCGTTGTGTCGGTACTTACTCCATCCTTGCAGACGCTGGGGTGCGGCACAAGTGCACGAGCACACTTGTTTTGGGGGTTGCAAGATTTAGAAAGCCATGATCACTCTCAAGCCAAAGGTTTAATGATGTCTGAGCTGCGAAAGTGGTATGAGTCCCAGCGTCCGGAGACTAAACATGTATACTGTAATCCGGAGATTACATCACCGCCAGCACCGCATCTCCCTCCTACAATTAACTCGTTCCCTGCCATAGGAATCGTCTAAAGAAGCAGCGATTACAATTCCCGGCGGGTTATAAGAGGCGGACTCCATCTCCTGATCGTGTCTGGTGACGGTCATTTGACTTTGGAGTCATTTCGGGATTTTTTTTTCTTACGTAAAGGAAATCCCATGGGTTTTTTTGGTTTAGAAAAGGGAAAACCAGCAGAAATAAAGCATGTTTTTTTTTTTTTTATTAACTTCAGCTTGAATGGAATAGCTATAGCAGGGCCCCGGGGTCTTAAAAGGGTTGTCCGGTACTTTTATATTGATGGCACAGCATTAGGGTGCAGTCAGATGGCCGTATAAATAGGACACGAGTTCAGAACACAGAGGACGGACTGGCCGGCGGCTATTCCGACCCGAGCGTGACAGCTTCACGTATTTCTGTGCAGCCGTCGCGCGCAGGTCGGGGGAGCCGCCGGTCAGTCCGTGCATCGCATTAAGATCTTATACGTCCGTCTGATTGCAGCAGGTTCAGACGACTTTCATCTAAAGGGCATTGGGGCCTGTAGGGGTGACCATACTCTCCTCCACCACATAGACACCATTAGTATAAATGGCACACAATAGGTGTTACAGATTTTGCATTCGGGCTTAGGGGTTCCTCTGTTCATCCTCTCAATATGGTCACAACTACAGCTCCCATAGGGAGTCCCCACCACCCAGCATTTCCAAACTACTCATATGCCCAGCAATTCAGCGACTCATCCCGTATTTTACCACAATTGTATGGCTGGATATTATTTTTACATATTAGGACTTTGGAAATCTTGACACAAAGTGACAACTCTCGTAGGAGACATAAGGCAGCCATATACATAGTCACAATTTTACCAACGAGGCAGAAGAAGACGTATCTAGAAGTGACCGTTTTTAATGGAAACTAAGTTTTAAATTTTGCAAGGATTTTTCAGTTTTTTTTTTAGCTTTTTATAGAGTTTGAATTTACTTGTACTGTATTATATCAGTTATAATTGCTGTGTACAGTCGTGCAGTATTTATGTAACGTCTTTCTCAGCCATTTGCCTATTGTATGCCCAGAACGATTGTCATAAGTGATTAACGTCACAGAGCACAAAGTGACACTGGGGAAATTATGTCTTTAGTGACACACTGCACTAGTGCTCCAAGGCAAAATACACATAGGGACAATATATACAGATTTTATATAT